>JAJJXC010000067.1:0-258997 GCA_022432385.1 Xylariaceae sp. FL1272
AAGTCGTTATATTTAGATTACTATTAGTAATAATAAATTAAGCAAGTTTATAATATAATATACGGAATAACGTATATTAAATTGTACTATTTTAACCGGTTTATAGATATATAAGCTTGTTTTAATAGTATATCGTTAGTAATATAACAGTATTTATATAAATAATATAGCGTTAGCAATAGTATTTAGCAAGATTTACTATATAAAAACAAGCAACAGGTAATTAAGCCGTATTAAATTTATATAATTATAACAATAATAAAAGTATAAAAATTTATTAAAAAAAAAATACCGTTTTATTTTTATGCCGTATTTATAAGCCCTAGATAGCTTGACGTAGTAAAGCGTACTTATTGCTACTTACGCGTAATAACGTTAAACTATTTCCGAATAAATATAACCGGCTTTTTTTAAAAGCGCTTTAAAAATAGTGGTCTCGTTACTTTACTATAGAATAAAAAATAGGATAATATATAATATATATATTAATACTTTTTAACTTAGCGCGAAACGAAATATTTAATCGATTAAACGTAATTTTTTATTGAAAAATAACGTATTTTGCTATTTACTTATATTTTAGTCTAAAATTATTATTTATTATAAATAATTTATTAAAACTATAACTGCTGTTATATTAGCTAGCTTTTTAATAAAAATTAACGTATTTACAGCTATAATTAAATATTAAACTCGTATCGTTTTTTTAAACGTTATAAAACTATTAAACGAACTAATTAAAAAAGCCGGTTATTTATTGCTTTAATAGATTTAAATACATTTAACGTCGTAATAAAACAATTTATATTTTTAAAACGCTTTTTCGTTTTAATAGTTATTAAAAAACATTATATACTTTACAGATAGCCCTGATATAAATCGATTATTTAATACTATAAACAGTTAACGTTAATATTTTTTAAACAGTTTGCGGGCGGCCTTTAATTTTTACGGCTATACGTATTTAGTTTAGCCCCGGATATAAAATTAAAAAAAAGGCCTAGTTTATTGAAACTAAAGCTTAAAACGTTACCGTAACTATTTAAAGCATATCCGTATTGATTAAAAAAATATACGACAGCGGCCGTAACGCTAAATTTTTTGCTATAGTTTTTAATAAATTCGGTAACAGCTTGTAAGCTAAATTAAAAAAAACTCGTTCGAAAAAACGTTTTAACAATCGAAACTTTTTAGCTCGGATTTTGCGTTATCTAGCCCGTTTAGATTTTTACTTAAACCTATTTTATATAAAGCAAAAACATATCTTATAAAATAGCAAATAAATTTATAAAACTATTAAAACTAAGCCGAAGCAATTTATTAAACCGCGTTATTAAAAACTTAAACGCTGTTAAAAAATATAAAAGAATAAGCCCGGTATTCGAAAATAAAAAAAGTCTAAAAAATACGGACTAAATATCGGCCTTACGTTTAAAACTATTAATATTTAATAACATTAAAAAAAACACGTTAAATAAATATAAAATATTAAACAAAATATTAATAACTAATAAAACGTATTTAATAATACGGATAAGGCCTAATTTAGCACTATATTTTATTATTTAAAAATATTTTTACAATAATAAAAATACGTAAAAAAAGCACGTTATCGAATAAAAAACCAAAAAACGGCGGAAATAAAAACGATAAAAATTTAAAGTAGTATTTATAAATAAAAAGCATTCGCAACTTTATATAAAACGATAAACAAACGTTAAATAAAATAATAAATCGTAAATATAGTATTATAAAATATATAACATATATTATTTTATCGTTATATGTTTTTTTATTATATTTTCGTAAATATTTAAAATTTAAAAAAAAACTTGGCAACGTATATAAAAAATACTATAAATTTTTATTATAAATTAACTTTACTTTAATATAATAAACTTTTTACAATAAACTTTATAATATTATAGTAAAGCTTTTTATATTATTTTCGTATATAACATTACATTTTATTAAAAACACGCTATAAAAAAATATCGTGTTTTATTACGGCTTTATTTTTTTTTAACAAGCTTTTATTATTAAATAAACGTAATTTCCGATTTTATTAAACTAGCCGTAACGGCTTAATATAATAAAACTTCTTATCTGCCGTTCGGGATTTATTATTAAACTTTTCGGATTTTGCTAATAATAAAGGCCGATTATATCTTTATTTATAACTATAAAAAGATACGGCGATGCTCTAAATACTTCGTACTCTAAAAAAAACCAAAAACGTATTAGCGTTACTACCGCGGCTTTTTACGCCACCTTTATTACAAGTTTAAATGCCTATAAAAATACGGGCTATTATTATTTAATCGCTATAATATTAACGCATATGCTAAAAACTGCTATAGGCTTTTAGTCCGATTAAACAAATATAATATATATATATACCCGGTATATAATATTATAAGCTTTAATAAAATTATGCTTTAAAAATATACGCTTAAATATCGAAAACAGTAGTATAATATTTTCGTAAATTATAAAACATTAAAACAAACTAACTGCTATAAAAACTATAGGCAATAATTTATTAGCTAAACTATACGGCGCTATTTTTATTACGTTGTCGGCGATTTTATTTAATTTAGTTAACAGCTTAAATAATTTAATATATCGATATCGTACGTTAAATAATGCCGTTTAAACAGGCTTACGTTCGAAAAAATTTCCGGTTAAATACCGGCAAAAATATTAAATACGACTATATTAATTTCGTTGCCAAGTTTAAAGCTTTAAAGCCTTTATTTTTACGGCGATATAAAGTTTTTTCGTTACGGTAACGAAAATAAAAAAAGCGATTTTAATAAAGAAAAAAACAGTTTTAATCCGGGTAAAAATAAGTTAAATCGAGATAATAATAAGTTAAATCGAAAAAATAATAAGTTAAATCGAAATAAAAACGACAAATATTAAAAATTTTAAAAAGTTTAAACGTTTTAGAAATTTCTAAAAATTTAAAAACTTTAATAACTTTAAAAAATCGAGAAAAACTCGTTATTTTTAAATAATTTAAAAGCTTTAAAACGGCTATAAAATTTAAAAAGTTTAAAAAAGCCAAAAGCTACAAAAAACATAAAACCTTTATAAATTCGATAGCTTTTAAAAACCGAATAAATATCGGTTTTAAAAGCTTACTTTATTTAACCCGTAAATTTAAACAAACGCTCGGCAAAATATAAAAACTAACCGAAATATTAAACCAATAAAAAACACTAAACGGCAAAAAAACAGTATTACGATACGAATACGGCAAGCCGGTATTATTTTTAATAAGTTCGAAAACGTTAAATATAAAAGCTTTTTTTAAAAATATAGCTACTTTTTTTACTTATTCGATTTATTATTATTAAATATATTATCGTTATTTATAATACTAACTATAAAGCTAATAAAAAATATTTTTATATTTTATTTGAGTATTCTAGCTATTAAGCACTATATTGCCGTATTATCTGCTAATAGCTAAAAGCAAATATATTATTATAAGCCAGCAATTATACTGTAAAAATAAATATAAATAGTTTATTGCCGCATTTTAATACTATTAGCAGTATACAGATTGAATTATTTTTTTATACCGTAAAGCAAAAAAGCAAATAAAAGCAGTAAAAATATTATTATCGTTTAATGTTGCTATATTATTAAAAATTACGCGGCGAAAAAAAACCTTAATTTACTTTTTATAAAAAGCCGTCCGAAAAACAATAGCTAGCGCCAATTTGCCGGTTTTTTATATCGATACCGAAAACGTATACAACCGAATAAAAAAAGCTTTTATAGTTTACGAAATAGCCGTTTACTTAGGGGTAGAAAAAATTTTACTATATTATATTATAAACTACGGAATAACGTATCGATAATTTCGAAAACGTATAAACTTGAAATAGTATGTGAGAATAGCTAAAACGTATAAGTTTTAAAATTTCGAAAAAAGTACTACTAAGCTTACCTTCAAGCATATTTCTATATAGTTCTAAAAATTAGGCTTACGGCAAAAGCTATATTAATAAAATAGTTTTTTTACAGTTTTAATTTCGCTGCTATACGGAATACGTTCGATACTTTATTATTTGCTCGACCGATTTTAAGGCATAAACTATAGAAAAAGCTAAAGCTTTTTAGCGGTATTATATTAATATCGTTATTTGTTTTTACTTTCTTGATATCTCCTTTAAATCGTATTTATTACAACGTTTTTATCGATTTAAAAAAACTTTTTTTATAGTAATTAAAGCTTTATAATACTATTTATAAGCATTATAATTAAAGCAAGCTTTTTAAAAATTAAAAGAAGTCGCCGGTTATTACGATTATTTGCTAAAATATAAAGACTTTTTCTGCCTAGCTTACGAATTTTTAAAAATAGTAAATAAAAATAGCAATAATTAAAACCGCCGTAAAACTCTAGACCGGCTAATAATATACGTCTTACTATAAACAAAATATATAAAATAATTAAAAATAAATAATAAGTTATAAAAAACATTATATTATATTCGTATTTAGTTTTTTTATTAGTTTAAAACGTAACGCGTAACAAAAACATAACTTTAATCGTTTTTTTTTTTTTTATAAAAACGTAACGCGTAATAAAAATATAACCTTTATTGTTCTTTTTTTTTATAAAAACGTAACGCGTAATAAAAACTTAACCCTCTTTGTTTTTTGTTTTTATAAAAACATAACGCGCAATAGAAATACGACCTTCTTTGTTTTTATTTTATAATAGTCCTTAATTCCTTTAGTTTTCGTTATTATATTTAATAAAAAGCCGTTTTTTATTAAAGGCCGGCTAGTTATATAAAAATAAAAAAAATAGGGTTTTCGTCGATATAAAACATTATAAATACTATTAACTACTTATTATTCTTTATATTATTGGCTACGGCGCCCTATCTTTTTACGATTTAGAAAAATTCGTACGCTATGTTATAAAAGTTTATAATAAAAAAAACATAGTCGTAATAGCGAAATTTTCTAACGCAGCCGTTATATTAGCGAATTATGCTGAAAAAACTCGATATAATCGCTATAAAAAAAGCCTATTACTTAAGGTCGAAACTATTGTTCTAAAAGTTAACGACGGCAATATAGATTTAAGCAGAAAAGCTTTACGTATTGCTTTAACCGCAAATAAAAATAGCGTCGAAAAAATAGGGCGTATTTATATCAAATAACAAATTTATAATTATTACCGGCGTATTTAAGATCGAAATTTTATATTTGTAGTCAAAAAAAAAAACGTTACTTAGTAAACAATTAGCATTTGTTTAACCTTTAAATACGCGGAATTATTACTAGTACAAAAAAATATAAAAGCCGTATACGATATTTTTTTATAATATTTTACAGTAAACGGTTTAAAGATTTTGATTAAAAAAAACAGTTTATTTAATCGTAAAAATCTGCTTGCTTACACAGCGAGCCAGCTAAAACGGGCGTACAATAATATTCCCGATTTTATTATTTATAATTAACGATAAATATAAACACTAGTAGGATTTAAAAACAAAAAAATCGGATACGGCGGCGTAATAGTATATAGGCTATACGGAAATTAGTAGAAATAATTAAGTCGGCTAAAAACGGTAGTTTTATATACTAATAACGTCGCTTTTAGCCGGAAAACCGACAAGCTATAATTTGCCAAACTGCATTAAACGCAAAAATCATAAAAAGCTAGCTAATTATAAAAAAAACATAAAAAAATAACTATTTTTAAAAATAACGCAAACTAAATCAACTATTACTAAAACTTACTAACGATATATTGCTAACGTTTTATTACTTAGTTTTATTTAATATAAAAGGTCCGAAAAAATAATATCGAACGATAAAAGTATTTTAGCTTTAAAATAGTATTAATGAAAAAAGAAAGCGCATTTTAAAAAAAAAGTATCGAAGCTAAATATTTTTATAAATTTAAAAATACAAATAAAAAACGATTATAACAAAAAAAAAATAATCGAATATTTTGCTAAAAGCAAAACGTAAAGCTAGCTATGAACATTTTTAAATTAAAAGTTCAAATGTTTAAAGCCTTAGTTTAATAAAAAAAAAACCGGACTATAAACATTTTTATTAAAACTCGAAGTTCTAAATACGTAAATATTTCGGTTAAAAACAATCGGATATAAGCACTTAAACAAAATAAAAATACAGTAATAAAACATATTTCAATTTAATACTAAAATATTAGCAACAGTTTAAGCTGCTATTAAGTAGCAATTATTTTAATATATAAAACAAGCAGCACTTACTATAAACTTTATAATATATCTTAAAAAACGAAAAAACTTAATAAAAAAAAAAAGTAAACTCGGTTAATATAAAAACAAAAAATAAAGAAATAAAGTATTAATTAAAAACGTTAAATTAATCTTTATTAACCGTAAGCATTAATAGCAATTACTTACTATAAACCTTATAACGCTGTTTAAAAAATTAAAGCAAACAGTTAAAAAAAGAACAAATTTAATATAAATATAAATAAGAAAAAATAAAATAGTAGATAAAAAAGTAATAACCAAACCGAAGCGAAGTAATAAATAAAGAAATAATAACTAAACCGAGGTAAAATAATGAATAAAAAACAATAACTAAACCGAAACTTATAATAGCAAATAAAAATAAAGATTATTTACTATAAACTTTATATTATTGCTTAAAAAACGAAAACAAATACCCGAGACAAAAAAAAATTAATTAATATAAACAAAGTATTAAATAAAATAAATATCAAAAAAGACTTAGTTAACTTAGTTATAAAAAAGTAATAACGGGCAAACTAATAAATCCGGCTTAAAGTAGTGTTATAAATAAAAAGCCTTAACGAACAAAAAATATAAATAAAAAAGTAAATTATACCCGAATAAATAATAGCTAACAAAATCAAAGCCGATAAAGCTAAATAACGGAAAACAGAACCTGCTACCGATTTAATATAGAAAAAGTATTTTTGACGGGATAATAAAATAACATTGCTAACAAAGCAATTAAACGTAATCTTAATTAGGGCTAAAAAAAAAAAAAATTTAAATATCTGCAAAAAACCTTATTAAACAAGATAGACAAAAAGTCCGCAAATAAGGGTTGTTTTATCTACAAAAAAGAAAGTAATAAACGAAAGAACGTTAGCCTAATAAAACTTTTTATTAGAATATTTTTAATAGAAACCTTTATTAAAATATCCTTAATAAAAATTTTATTAAAATATCTTTAATAGAAACCTCTATGGAGATATCCTTAATAAAAACTTTTATTAAAATATTTTTAATAGAAACCTTTATTAAAATATCTTTAATAAAAACCTTTATTAAAATATTTTTAATAAAAACCTCTATCGAAAGCGGCTTAATAGAACTTTCTATTTAAAAACGTATTAAAATAATAATAAACCGGTCTTAGTATTAATAATGTTTTAAATAATATTTTCCAACTCTAATAGCTGCTTTTTTTACCTAATTTCGTAAATAGTTTTTACATTTTAATTATATAACGTTGTTTTTTTATAGTCATTTTCTGAAGCTGCCCTTAAATAAAAATATAAAATATATAAAATAACTACTAAAATAAAATAAGTTTTAAATATTATTAAGCAAACCGAAATAATAGTATAAAAAGCTTATATTTTATTATTTTTACTAGCTTATATATTTTTAATAGTATTAAAAACATATTTATCCCTTAGATTAACTATACTATAAGTATTTTACTATTACTATATTACTAACTTTTAATACGCAAAAATATTATAAAAATTTACGAGCTAAATAAGCGCAGCTTCGGCAGTATTTTTTTTTACGTTATTAAAATTGCTACCGCTATACTAATAGCGTATTTTGATATGCCTGCCGTTTACGACTAAAATATTAAACTAAACTGTTCGACTATTTAAAATAATATTTTAAGTTTTAGCTAATACTATATAAATTATATAGCCGTAAATTATTAAATATATTTCGTTTATTTAATCCAAATTAATAATTAAAAGTCTGCAGTTTATATTTGTAGTATACTTTTATATTTACTAGTTAGCAATTTTTTAATTAAATTTGTTCGATATATAAAAACAGCGTCTATATTTTTAAAAGCATCTTATTATAATAAGATTAAGTAGTAAAATTAAAAAAAATAAAAATTAAATAATATAGTATTAAAAATTATATTTATATTTTAAAAAGCGTAAAAAAAATTGGCAGGCTAAACTTAAACTATTTGTAAAAGTCTACGGTTTATAATTTTTAATACTTATTTATATAAATAAATACTAAACAAAAATTTGATTTAAATATAAAAAACTTAGGGGTTAAATAAGTTAAATAAACGGTTGCTTAATATACTATTGTTTAAGCCCGCTTGCTTATTAAATAGCATTTTAGCAAAATATTTATTAATACGTTTTATTTTTCGATACTTGTTTTAATATTGGATAAATTAAACGGCATAATTTATAAAAACAAACGTTATTCTAAGTTTTAAAACGGTATAATATAAACGTAATTAATAAGGAAATATTAGAAAGATTAAGGGCTTTTATTAAAGAAAAACATATTAATTAACGTAAAACAGATCAAAAGTAATATAATATAAATTATTACTATAAGTATATATACTATAATACGCTACCGATAAAATATAATAAATTAATTTTTATAATGTTTACTTTTATATTAAGTTAATAACTAAATACGTTAACGTTTAAAACTAATACTAATTATTTATTACGTATAAGTACTTACGTAATTAATATATAGCTAAGCTATTAAAATCGCGTTTATAACCAATTACCTCTATATTACTACTTTTATATTACTAATTCCTTTTAATACTTTATTATTTATTTAACAAATTATCTACTTTTTAGAACTAACATTACCGGCGCGCGTATTTATTACATTAATTAATTAATAATATTAAAACGTTTTTTCGTTATATTTTAATTTTAACGATCTTCGGCAAAAATACTACTAACGTAATAGTTTTTACATACTTACTTACCGACCGCGACTAAGTTATAGCTTTAAAAACTTTCCGCTTTAATATATAACCCGCCGCGTTACCGCAAAAAATACGTAAATAGCATTAATCGACTCGTTTCGTTAAAAGTTTTTATTAACTATATTTTTTTAACCTAATCGTTATAATTTACAGGTTTTTAACATTTATAAAATTATTTCAAACCGACTAAGTTTTTTTATTTCTTATTTTACTTTACGACTTTTAAATACTTTCGTTACTTTTTTACCTAATATCGTATAATAATATAACCTTTTCGTTACAGTTACTTTCGATCGCGATTATTTCTTTACTTACGGCTTTAATCTTACAATCCTAGTTTATACTAACGATTTAAAATTTATAGCACCGTCTTTAAACCCGTTCCGTCGATAGGCCTACTGCCTATACCTACGCGGCGCCCCTATAATACCGAAAGGCATTATTTAACCAATAAAAATAAAAAATACCGGTAATTTATAATATAATACTAACGCGAAATAACTATTACACGTAAATAAGCCAAATCCGTATACGCTAAATAAACGATTTATATATATCGTTTACGGGCGTATAACCTTTAAAATATAAAAAACAATATATATAATAACATACGGTTTAGCAATTAAGAAACAACGGTAATACTTTAAACTATCTAGTTCGTAATATTTAACGTATTTATCAAAACCTTTACTAAACGCGGTATACGTTATAATATACTTTTAATTAAGCCTATTTTAAATAAAAACGGATTAAAAAATCCGGTACGATATATTACTACCTTTAAATAAATAATATCCTCTTTACGGCCAAGCCTTTATTAACTACAATACTAATAAATACGTTCAACTCGAAACCTCTTAAATATCGCGGTCTAAGTTTTAAAAAATATAAAAATCCTTAAAGCTGTAGAAAAAACGCCGGTAACGTAACCAAATATTTTATCTACTTTATTTTTCGGCCTAAACGCAAAAAAAATACTAGCGGTTTTTTTGCAATAACTACGTATATAATAACCTACAACCTATTAATTATACTACTAATACCCCTTTTTTTCTAACTATATCCTTAATTAAAGCTTCCGAAAAACTAAAATCTAAATATGTCTATATTACTTTTCGGCCTAAACGCAGAAAAAATACTAGCAATTTTACTTACAATAACTACGCATATAACAACCTATAACCTATTAATCGTACTACCAACATCTTTTTCATTTTAACTATATCTCTAATTAAAACTTTCAAAAAACTAAAGTCCAAAATATCAAGCTTATCGGAGATTTTAATTATTACAAATATAACTACAATAAAAACCTTTTTTTTAACTTTAAGCAAAAAAGCTCTTAACGCCGACCCCCATTACTAGCATACGATGGCGCTAAGCGGTATACTCGGTAATAACTTTTTGTTATTTCTTCACGCGTTTTAAGCTTTTAACTAACATATTTATTAATCGATTTTTTATTTAGTTTTACTATATTTAACTACTTTTTAAAATTATTTCCTTTTTCAACTAAAATACTTTTAATCGGCTATTTACATCGAATTATAATTATAGCCCATATTTACGACATATAATAAAAACTGTTTTTTTTACGCTAATTTGCTTATAATAAAAAAATTAAAACATAATAAATCAAAAACTTTTAAACAAATCGAAAACTTAAAATCAACACTTTTTTAATTTTTTTAATAAATACAAATATAACTAAACTTTTTGTTTTATATACTAAAAACAGCGCCATAATCAAACTTAACGACAACGATAACAAAAACGACGACAGCAACGACTTTAGTAATCTCAGCGATAAATTCGAAGGTTATATTAAAAAAAAAGAAAAAATATAGTAAATATAACACTAATAACGAATAAATCCGGCATCGTACAGTATTATCGATATAAGCAATCAACTAATTAATTTAATACTATTAAAAACGCTTCGTTATTTACTATCACTTCGGGTATAAAACACGTAATATAAAATGTGCTGCCGGTTTATAGCCGATTTTAACCGAATCCGTTAACAAATTACTAATACAAATTTACTAATCGAATCCGTCGACAAATTATTAATACAGATTTACCGAGTCTATCGACAAGTTACCAACACAGATTTACCGAGTCCGTCGACAAATTACTAGCATAAATTTACCAGATCCTCTTTAACATAAAGCTTTCGGGGACAGGCTATATAGTTATTTCTCCAAAATATCCAAAATGCTTAAACTAGGTAAAAAATTCTCTTAAAATAATAAAATATAATTTTAATAAAATTTAAAACTTGCTTTTTCTATTAAAAAACATATCCCATTATTTGTTTTTATATTAAAAAAGCTTAAAATTTTTAATACTACGCGTATTAAAAATAGGCTCCACGTTTAAAAAAATTTAAATATAATAATTAAACATTTAAAAAGCATTCTTTAACTTAAAAAAATATTATCGAAAAAAAACGATTATAACGCTAATACTTTAAAAAAACGCGGCGTACATACGTAATTTAAATAGCTTAAATATAATTAATTATATACTATAATTATTAAACCCGTTTTAATAATACGTTAATTTATATAAACTTTTTAATTTATAAACAAAACTTATATTAATTATTAATTAAAAAGCTTTTAATATAAATAATAAACTTTTTACGTAATTTTTTTTTCTTTAATTAATATCGTATTATATATACAACCTCTTTTTTTACGGCCGCGCCGCCAGACCTTATTAAAGAACTCGTTGCTAACTATTTTTAATTAGTTTTTAAATCAATTAAACAAATTTACGTAAATATTACAGCTTCCGCCGTCGCCGCATACGTTACTAACTTTAAATAGCTTTTAAACCTTTATTATACCGCTTTATAAATAAGTTATTACGTATATTGCTTACGTTTACCCGCACAAAACTTTATTAATAAGTTATAATATTTTTTTAATTTCTAATTCTAAAAACGAAAACGCCGAAATAAAGACCTATAAACGCTTTCGCTATAACGCCCGCTTCGGCCGGCTTATTACCGCTTCGTCGGCCGTTATAACCTTATTTGCTACAGTTTTCGCTCTCGCTTTTTCGGCTTTATTTAACTTATTTACTTTTCCTTTCTACGCCGACAAAAATAAAAACGACGATAAAAACGACAATAAAAATAATAACGATAAAAATAACAATAATAACGATAGCAACGGTTTTTTCCGTTAAACTTAGCTTTAGCTTTTTTTATAGCTTTACCGATAGCGTCTTTATTACCGCTACCTATTGCTACGCCTATTACTTAACTTCTATTATTAATAGTGCTCGTTATATACTGCCGTATTTTTTATATCGGTTCGGCTTTTAATAATTACTTTAATAGTTTTTATATTAAGGCTATCGGCTTAAAAACTTATTACTGTTTATATTACTATAAAACTAACAAAAAATACGCTCTTTAATACGCACTAAATTGCTTTAACGCTTAAACGAACGCGGCGTTTTAATACTAACTATATATAGCTTTTATAACGTCGCCCCCGTTGTTTTTATTTTTACCGACCGTTTTAAAACGGTTTTTTAAAACGTAAATCGACTATCGTAACTTATTTTTTATATAACGTAACTAATTTTAAATAATTAAAACTACGCTATTTTAACTTTACGTACTATTGTACGTTTTTAAATAACCTAGCTTAGCTTATTATTTGCCGCGTTTTTTAGCTTTATTGCTTTTGTTTTTACTGCTGTCGCCGCCGTTAACCCTGCCGACATCGCCCGTAGTATAGCCGCCGCCCTTTGCCGCATAGCAAAAAAAAAAAAAAAAGAGCTCGCCGAAAAGGAGGAAAAAAATAAAAAAAACAAAGAATAATTTATTGCCTATATTGTATATATACTTTAAATATATCTCGTCCCGGGCTAGTATATTTTAAATAAAAGTCTATTTAATTACGCGCGCTAAAAACGTTTTTAAATACGTATTTATAAATGCCATAATATATTAATTTAATTAACCTTTTAATAAAAACTACTACTTTATTATTACTATTTATTGCATAAACGCGCGTAATTAAAACCGTATATATTATTTAATATGTTATTTTATATATAGTTATAGTTTTATATATATTTTAATTTTATTACGATTTATAACTATATATATTACGGAAATAAGCATTTAAAACAGGATATACGGCGGAAAAAACGTAGTTTTTCTTTAAAGTAATTTCGGCAGACTTAATATTTTCTTAATACTACGATATATATATAGCTTTAAATACGTACTACTTAATACTTACGGTATATACGTAGCTATAAATACGCGCCTTAAAAACAAAATATATATATAGCCACAAATATATATAAAGTAATATATTACGCGTTATATATAATTTAAAAAGCCGTAATTATTTTAACTTTATTACGATATAAATACCGTCGCAAATACGTACAAATAAATATTATATATAATATATAAAGCCGTAAATACGCATAAAGCTATATACTAAACAATATAAACACTTTAAAACGTTTATACGGTTTAGTTTAATTTATTATATAACAATAACATATTTTAGCTTTTAATATAAAAACCGAGGTAATATATATATATACCGAACTATTCTATTTTATTTTATATTTTATTTAATAAAAATAAAAGCCCTAAAATAAATAAATAAATTAAAACAAATGTACAATATTATAATAAACCTTTCTTACCGAATTTTACTATAAAAATACAATATTACTATTGATTTTATATCTAATTTCGTTTTTTTACTTAACTAATATTTAAAATATTATATAAAATAAATTAATTTAAAGCCTAAAATAACGTCGATTTACGTTATTTTTATCTGCAAATTATACTAGACGTAATATTATTAATAGTAAATATAAAAAATTATTTTACGTTTATTAATAACAAATTATTATATTATAAAACTATTTTTAAAATTCAATTTCTTATTAACTATACCCTTAATTAAAACGTTATTTATATCAGAATAAAACGTACCGTATAAACTATTTAAAAATCAATTTAAAAAAATCAAAACTATTTATAATAAGCAAAAATCATACTAGGTATAACCGTATTAATACAGTTATACCTAATATATACGCTAACTAAAAAAATCAAACCCCTTATTTAACAATTAAAATTAAATATATTACCATTAAGCTAATAAACTATTTATTAGTTATTAATTAATTTATTTAGTTATATATACCGTAATTAAGCTAAAAATAATCTTAAAAGCAGAAATTGGAATAAAGTATAAATTATATAAATAAATATAAAACAAAAAATTTTCAAAATTCAATTTCTTATTTACTACGTTTTTAACTAATATATAATTAATATTAAAATAAAGCCAATTAAATAAGATATCTAAACGTAAAATTAAAAACAGTAATATCGCGTATAGTAATAAAAAAGCTTATACTAACTGTAAAAAATTAAACTAAACGTAATTATACTCATATAATTGCGCTTAATCTACACGTTAACTAAAAAAATTAAACTTCTTATTTAATAAAATAAAATTAAACGTATTACTGTTAAACTAGCAAACTATTTATTAGTTATTAATTAATTAATTTAATTATATATTATCGTTAAACTAACGATAACGTCAAATCGGACGTCAAAAAATAATATAAATAAAAATAAAACAAAAAGCCTAATATTATTACTATTACTATAATAACTATTATTTATATAGTATTAAATAAGCTTCGATTAAATAAAAAAAACGTTTTTATATATTAAAAGTTATCGTACGTATTTTTAAATAAAACGAAAAAAAAACATTATATAAATATAGGCTATTATTTATTTTAAAAACAAAATAAATCGAAAAATTATAACTTTTTTTATAAAATAATATATTTTAATTATTTATATAGTAACTAATATTAATATCGTTTAGTTAATATCGATTAAATATCGATTACGCGTTCGTTTTAAAATAAAATATAACGAAAAACTATAAAACTTATATTTAAAAACAAATAGTAATATTTATTTTAAAGCTTTTAAAAATACGTTAAAAACGGTTTTTTTAAAGTATTATATATTTTAGCTTTAATATATTAGCGGGCTAAATCTATAATAATATCTTTTTTCGATACTTTACTAAAATCCGTAATCGATTTTTTTTATTACCTTAGCTTAAAAAACGTAGTCCGTAACGTATAATCGCTTATAAAAACCGTTTAAAAAAATGAAAAAAATTCGGGCTATATATCTCCGGCTTAAAAAAAAACAGCCAATATAGTTAAAAACAAATAGTACTAAATATAAAAATAATACTTTTTTTTTAACCGTTATTTTGTAAATTTTAACATACCGTTCGATCGTTTTTATTACCGTAAAAGTCTCGTTAGTACTTAATTACGCTATATTACTTAGTTTTAATAAATTATAATTTATAAAAAGCAATCTCGTTTATTTTAAAAATTATTTTACCGTATATTATCTATATTTTGCCGAAAGTATTATTAATAGTTTGCGTACGTTATTAAACTACTTGCTTCTCGTTTTTTATAGCAGCGTTTTCGAATTTAAACTAATACTATTTCCTTATAATATTTAAAAAATAAATATTCTATAATACTATATAGCTTAAATTATCGTTAACGAAATAAAAATTATCAAACTATTAAAATAAAAGCTGTTTAATAAATATATATAACATAATAGTACGTTATAATTAAAACCGTTGCTTTAATAAATCGTATAACTATTAAGCTCGAAATTTTTTAAACCTTTAAATATTATCGTAGTTATTATAATTATTATTTCCGGCTCCGGCTTAAAAAATTTTAATTTAATAGTTATCGCTTTTAATATTTAATAAAATAAAGCGTATATTAACTATATAAAACTTAGCAAATATTTATTATACTTCGTTATTTTCTTATATAAAATTAAAAACTAGCAAATAAAAAAAACGCTTGCTATCGTTATATTTATAGTAAATAATAATCTAAATTTTTAATAATATTATTATCCCGTCTTAATAATTAGCCGAAATAATGCGAAAAATCTATTATTCTTATTAATAGCTCTTTATTTTAAACATATCCTTTAATTTTTTTTAGTTTTATCAAAATTATAAACAAATTATAAATATTATAATAAATAATATTATATTATTATTATTATTAGGACCACTTTCCGTACGGACGTAATATAGCTACAAGTATATACAGATTATAAGGGATTGTTGTTTATTAATAATAAAAAGCGCAAAAGCGGTCTTCGCAAGTAGCTATGGACTAAAATCTAATAGGACGGTACTTTACGTAACTAATAGCTATTTCGTAACTAACGGCTCTTACTAATATAGGCAATGACTTTATATACTAAAGCCAGTATATCGACGTACGTATATACGCACTAATACTAGCAGCTTTTCTGTTTTTTAGCATATAGAGCTATCGCCGATTACTTAATATTATAGTATATAGCTTTATGTTAATATACTGCTTTATATTTTGTATATATATATATTGTAATATTAATATATTTTTGCTAGTTTTTCTGTTTTTATATCTATATTTTGTAATGTATTATAGCATTTTAAGCATAAAAATCTTAATAACGCTATTTTTGTTATTATTTTTAAAATCGAGCTAACGTGAGAAATATTATATTCGATTTTAAATATTGCTTACTTAGTTAATTTTTTACGTTTAACCGATTTTTTAACTTTAATAATTATTTTATTATTATCGATAAGTTTTTTAAAGGCTTTATTAAACGCCGTTTTTATTATAACGTTGGCAAAATTATCATCGCCGTTAATTTATTGCACTTTAATAATCTCGCTTTGTTTATATAATTTTTGCAAAATTATAATATTTATTATAAAACGTTTTTCGGTAGTAGTACCGAACTTAATAATAGCTTCGTATAAAAAATACAAATCGGTACATATAATAATAAGGACGTTTGTTATGTTAATGTTTTTACGTACGTAGTTTATTGCTTTTATTACTTAGTTAACTATAGCGGCGATATAGTAGCCTATATTAAAGCTATAGACTATGCCGTATATTTTAAAAGCAAGAACTAATTTTAGTATTTGCTTATATTTAATTAAAAACTAATATATAATATTGCCGGTAATTTCGGTAGCAAAATACTGTATATAATATATAACGGAACGTTTATTTGCTAAAATAATAATATAGCCTATTTAAAAACTTAAATCTTTATTGTTTGCAAATAAGGCGTTTATATAAATAAAGATTTTTAAAATATTTAAATTAAAGTCGACGTAGGTTAGACCGCGTGTTATATTCTTTATTTGCTATTATAGTCGGGCGTTTAAGGCTTTATAATCGTTTTTTTAAAGGCCGTAGTCTATGCGGCGCGGAAAAAATTAAAGCTTGTTTTAAGTTAGTATATGCTTGCTAAATATGTTTTTCGAGCGCGTTATTTAACGTATTTTTTATAACGGTCGTTATTGCTAATAGTAATAAAAGCTAATTTTACGCCTTAACTTTTTTATTATACGTAAATAGTATTATCGTTATAAAATATTACGTAGTATTTATTAAAATTAAGTGTTTAAAAAGTCGTAAAAATAATATTCGGCTTTAAATTAAAATATAAAACATTTTGCTTTTTTTAAGCAAATAAAAATATCGTTAATTAATAAATATCGTTAGTTTAAAAGCTAATAATCGCAAAGTTATTATTATTAACGCAATCGGAATTAGTAATAAAAAAAATAAAAATTATATTTAAAAGTCGTTATTTTTAAAGTTTTAATATAATAACTATAATAAATTGTTTATCAAAATAGTCCTGTTTTAACGATACCGTATAAAAGCTTTACGACTTTTATAATTAAACTTTTAAAATATTAAAATTTTAGTTTTTTCGGAAAACGCGCGTATATACGTTTAATAAGCGCATTTTTTAACTATATATAAGCTTATATAATATTTCGCAATGTTATTTATGCTTTTAGTGCCTTTATTAAAATAAAGGCAAACGCGTTTAACAAACGTTAAAATATGTATTAAATAATCGGAAATTATATTAAAATCTCCTATTTTTCGGCGTTGTTATATTTTTATATAACGAAACGGCTTTTTTTATAAAGTTTGTTATTTTTATTTATTTTAATTTTGTATATAATACGTAATTTAAAAATGCGAAAGCTTGCGTAAACTTTTAGGTCATATAGTATAATCTTTAAAACACCGTTTTTAAATAGTTTTTCGAACTTAAAGATATTGCTGGCTTTAAAAAAGTTACTAATAGCTATAATAGTTTTTTCGTCGCGGTAACGACGTAATAGCTCGATTGCTGCTTTTTTTTTAGCGGTAATCATAGTTTTGATATTATTATTAAAACGTTTTTAAACTATAAAAGCTTTTAAATCTATAAATTTTCGATAGTTTATAAAACTCGAAATCTTAATTTTGTTTTTACTGCTTTTAAAGCGTTTTTGTCCGCGTTTTAAAACTGTATAATATAGGTTACGTAATTAAAATAAGTCTATTTATTTAATTAGTTTAACTAAATACGAAAAGTTATTATTATACGGGTTATAATCGTACGTAATACGTTTATTATTAAAGATATTTAGTATTTTTTTTTTTTAGTTTTTATAGTAAAAAAGCTTTACGTATATAAATCGAAATTTTATAAAACTGTTAATATTAATAATTAGGTTATAGCTGTCGATACTTAATAGTTTATAAAGTTTTGTTTACTTTTTGCTTTTTTTATATACGTATATTTTATAACTGATACAAAGCGCAAAAATATTTATAACGTCCGGATTGTTATATATATTTAAAACGTTATAGATTTGTTTTATTATTTTAATTATTTTTAATGTTTTTATAATTAAATTAAAGGCCTTTATACGTTATAACGTAATAAAAATAGGCGGTAAATCGTAGTTTATACGTAAATATGCTCCGAAAACCAAAAAGGTCGGAATTAGGCTATTAAGGCTTACGGTATTATTAATTACTTTTACGGCCATTTATAATATAGTTTTAAAGCTGTAAAATGTACGTAATTTAGCATTAATAATTTTTTAAACCTTTTTAAAAGGTCTATAAGCCTGTTTAAGCTTTTTAATATTTTAATAAGCTTTTATTAATATTTTTTTAACTATAATGCCTATAATATAAGCTTTGTTGTAAAATTTACGTAACGTAAAGTTAGTTCTGGCGTTATATATAAGAACGTTAAAAAGGCCTATATAAATATCGATTTAAATTTTGCGAAAATTTTTTTACGTATTTTTTATAATTATAGATAGCAAAAATGCCGCGTTTTAAAATAAAGTTACGGCGTTAATAAAATAGAGGACGGCTTTGCCGTCTAAATATATTACGTTAACGAGAACTTTATCGTTAAAATCTATATTGTTTTTTACAAAAAACTTAAAACGTTTAGGCGTTACGTTATAGAATTAGCAAGCAGTATATATTTTGTTTATTTGTTTTAAGATTTTAAAATCGACGTTATTATATTTTATTGTAATTAGTATACGATATAGCTTTATAGTATAAAAATATTTAAAATAGTAATATAAACTGCAAAGCTTGTTTTCGGTTATATTAATAAATAACTTTTTAGCTTTATTTAAATAAAACTATAAATGACCTTATTTTCGGACGACTTCGGCAGTAAGATTGCCGTCTTTATGTTATAAAAAATCGCGTGTATTATCGAGATATACACCGAAACGGTCTATATTTTTTAAAAACAAAAGAAATAAGGTCTTTAAAAACATAACGTAAAAGTTAACATTTCTAAAAACAGTAAGTACTTTTAAAATACCGGTAAATATAATAGCTTCGTTATTACTAAATTTTATTTTAATATTTTTTTTATTAAGCGATTTAGCTTTATTTTAAGGTTAATATTAAATAAAGCTTGTATTTAGGCCTTATTAACGGTAAAAACTTTGGCGACGCCGGTATTAAGTATAATGCTTTAATATTGTTTTACGCCGTAACGTATTAATATAAAATAAGATTAAAGTATATAAATTAACTCGTTATCGTAAAAGTTTTTGCAAATTAAGCAGTGTTTATAAATCTATAATATTATATACGTAATTATGTATGCTTTAATAACGTAGTTGTTATTTTTTAATAATGTTTTAATCGCTAAAATACGTTTATAATATTTATTAATAAACGCGTTATTATTATTAGGTTTAATTTTATCGAAATATACGTAGTACTAAGTTATAAACCCGTTTGTTTTAGTAAATATTTGCTATTTACCGAAAGTACGTTTTTGCTTTTTTAAAAAATGTTTATATATATAGTAATCAAGCTTGCGGCATATAAAACAAAAGCGTATACAGTTGTTATAACGGTTATTGCCGCGTAATAAATAGTTATTACGTAATATAAAAATATTTTGTAATAAATTAATATATCGACTACAATAACTGTTAAAGTTATTGTTATAGTTATTATAGTTTTTATAATTATTAAAATTATTCCGTTTACGGCTTTTAGTATTTAGCGTATATTTGCGGTCTACGTAGTGGATATCGGCGTAATTATTTTTAAGATCTTTGCCGTAATACGTAGTTAGATTATATTAAATGCTTTATAAGTTAATCGCATTTTATAACAATGATTTTAAACGTAAAAAAGTTCTTTTATAACTATAAAAAATGCTTAAAAAATAAAAGTAAATTTAGGTTTGTTTTAGCATATTTTTATAACTATGTTTCTAAACATAGCCTCGTTTATGTATTATGTATTAAATATATGTTAGTACGTTTGTAGTTTATTAAATAATAATTAAAGTATTTTTATAAGCTTTCTTTTAAAATTATTACGCTAAATCTTATCGAATAAAGTTAAAGTCTAGTTATTAAAATAGTAGCTTTTATTAATTTTTATATTAAAATGTTTATCGACTATTATATATATCGATTTAAAACTATTATAAAGTTTAATATTATAAACAAAATATATTTAAGCTTTATTTATTAAAATATTCGGGAAATGCTATAAAGCTGTTTATAAAATATATTTAATAAATACGTAATATTTAATATTATTTTAATTTTATTTTCTAAAATATTATACGCGTTGTTTGTATATAATAAGGACTTTTGCCATTATTTTATAAATTTGTTTAAAAGATCGCCGTTTATTTTTATCGAGGTTATTTTTAAAAGTAAAAATTGCCAATATATACTAGTTATAAGTTAATTTTAGTTATTAATTGTTTTTTAATGCTATTTATATATATAATCGTTTTAAAAATTGTATATATAAGTATATAAACCGACGGTAATGTTTGCAATTCTTTAAGTATATCTGCTATAAAGTTTTAAAAACAATATTAAAATCTACTAAACTATATGCTATTATCGGCTGTAGTAGTTTTACGTATAATAAAGTTTAAGTATATAACGTTACGTGCGTTTTAGTCTATATAAATAATATTCCGTATATTTTAGGTAACGTTTTATATACTGCTAAATCCGTTTTATACGTTTTATATAAATCGCGTTATTTTATTATTAATAACGTGCGTTTTGTTAGCTTTCGGGGTAAAAATATTATAGGCTTTAAAGCTAATAACGAAAAAATTTATAAAAAAGTTCGTACTTATAATAAAAGTTGTTTTTCTATTTCGTAATAAGTTATTTTTATTTTATTACTCGTTTGTTAACAGGTTAAACAATAATTCATTTATTTTTAATCGAGCTATATTTTTTGTTATAAGATAAGTTTTCGGGCTTTTAAAATATAAAAAATCGACGTTTTTATCGTAAAGGTTATAAACGTTTTGTTTTTTTCTAGCTTTTTTTTAGCCGCTTTTTTAACGTTGAATTAATCGTTATATTTCCTTATTTAACGATATTTATATATAATAATATTAAAAATAAATTTAAAAGTTATAAATCTAATAGCGGCTTTTTTTTCGATATTTGTTTTCGTTTATAAGTTGGTTTAAAGTTTAGTAACGACGTTAAAGAGTATAGTAATAGTGTTTCGTTTGCTGAGATCAAGACAGACGCCGTTGCGTTAAAAGAAGTTTTTAAAAACTTTAGCTAGTTTTTTTAATTAAAAAAACATTTTAAAGTCCTAGTTATAAAAATTAAAACGGAATTTATTTGCAAATTTATTATTAACGAAACCGTTAGTGCCGTATTAATATATTAAAATAACTATAACTATATATAAATATTTTTAAATACTATTAATATCGACGATAATAAAACTAATAAGGCTAAAGTCGATAAAATTTACGTAAGCGCGTAAAATCGCTAAATTGTTAAAAATACGGAAAATTTGGGAGTTAATTAAAGGCGTTTATCCTCGTTTATTATCCGATTGCGGTAAGTTGCTTATACTTTTTAAAAAGCTTTTACCGAAGTTGTTATATAGCGCTATAATAACGATATTATATATCGTATAATCGTTAACTATAGTAAAAAATGCATGTTAAAAATGCTATATATATTACGTAAAAACGTAAAATCGAATATTTAATTTTAAAATTCTATTAAGAATTAGGTTTTATTATTTTTAAAAATTAATTTTAATTAATAAGTGCTATTTTTAAAAAACATTTAAAAAAATTAACTAGATTATTGCAAAGTAAGTAGTATAGATTGCAGATTTCGTTATCGGTAAAGGCTACCCGAAAGTAGGAAATTAAAATTTTCTAAATATACGTTCTAAAATAAAGCATACTAAATTTAAGGCAAGCTATTTATAATTTAAAAATTTCTTAAAATTTTCTAAATAAACTATATAATATTTAGTAATAAAAATACGGCTAGTAAAAAGCTTGGAAAATGTAATAATAACGAAAATAAAAAAATATAATCAGCAGGTTAGTTTAAAAATACGTAATTTTAAGTTTTAATTAACAAATTAAGCAGTTTAGGCAGTTTATTTATAACGAGCAAAAAGCGCTGATAAAATGTTTTAAAATATATAATATAACGCTTAAGTCTAACGGCGACGAAGTATTATAACTATAGTAATAAGTCGTAATCAGTTTACGGAAAAATAATTATAGTCGCGCGTTATTTAGGTTCGTCCGATAAAGCAAAAGACTTAAAACGCGTAGTCAGTTTTTATTAATAGCAGTTTGTTTAAAAAAGTTCGCTACGTTAAGTACGGCAAAATAATTTGCGATAAACTTTTTTTTTAATTAATCTGTGCTTACGAATAAAATAACAAATACTAATTAGTATTAAGACTACTTTCCGTACGGACGTAATATAACTATAGGTATATATAAATTATAAAAAATTGTTGTTTATTAATCATAAAGGGCGTAAAAGCAGTCTCTGCAAATAGCTATAGACTAAGATTTAGTAAGACGGTACTTTATGTGGCTAACAGCTGTTTTGCAGCTGACGGCTCCTACTAATATAGGCAATGACCTTATATGCCAAAGCCAGTATATCGACGTACGCATATACGCACCAACAATTATATTATTTTTACTATTATTTACTAACTTTAGTTTGTTTTATATTTAATAAAAAGCTTTTTATTTATACGTTTTAAATTAACCGAAATTATTTCTATTTCCGATAATACGGATAAAGGCACAAAAAAACGTATATATAACGACAAAAATAACAATACTAATAAAGCTATATTTAAAAACAAAGCTATAAATAACTAAACTTATAGTTATTATATTTTAAAGTTTTTTAAAGCTACTTTCCGGCTAGATTTAGCTATTTTTATTAAGTTGAAAATATTGATTAAAAACGGCTTCGAAGTTTTTTTTTGCTTAAATTATATTAAAGCCAACTTTCGCAAATTTTTTTTACCTAAATTTAAAATCTTTTACTACTTGCTCGATAATAAAAACTGGTTTTTTTATAGTAAAAAAAAAAGTCTGTCTATATCACGCCGGACTAACTTAAATAGCCGGTTTAATATAATAAATCACTTCTTTAAAAAATGACGTAAGCAAGACACTAGCCCCTTATAAAACCCCTTAACTCAAACGACCCCTAAAAAAAAGATTACCCCTGACTCAGTTGACCCCTGGAAAAATTACTGCCGCGGGCTCTTTTCATATACGCGAAGGTCTGGGAACGAGACCTTGGCTTCCACTGGGGCTATCTGAAGAACTTCTGCATTGTCACTCTCCTGGTTGGCTTCCGCGGCTTTGTCGAGCTTCTTCCCACCATTGGAGGTGGCAGTATCCTGTGTGGTCCCCATGACGGTACGGTACGTCCAAGACGTGGAAAGAATATGGCTGTTGTTGGAGAGGTGTCTGCTCGGAGGAGAGAGGGGCGGGAATAGTAGGAGAGAGGGGCGGGATAGTAGGAGAGTTGTCGCAGACGTGGGGTGTTGCCACAGTTTTTGGCGATGTTGAAGCTATGGGACTTGTGTGAGTGGTCAAAACGATGGGAATCAGGTGATGGAGCTGTGGGAGTTGTGGGTGGTGGGGTTGTGGTAGTTGTGGGAGTTGCAGGGTGGGTCCGCAGAGCAGGATGGGCAAGTGCGAGGAAGGTGCGGACTGGATTGAAGGTCCTAAAGGCTAAAGGGAAGGTGCGCAAAGGGGGAGGACGACAAAGTACAGAGTGCGATAGGGGGGACGGGGGCGGAGAGGTGGAGGGCATAGGGGATAGTTAGGTGAGCCATGGGGATTTCAACAGGCGTGACTCTTGCGTGAGAACCTTACATGACGTTGAATTATGTACCTCCTGGCCACCGAATAGACACCAAGCCTGAAAATCGCATTAACATTGTGGCACCACGCCAGTTCATCGAACAGTGTCTCGTAGATCCAACGTTCCTCCACTTATGATCTTGCACCAACTGTATTCATTACTTTTACTTTTTCGAGTAGTCTCTCACATAATATATGCATTGTCCTCGTGGATTGCCAAAGATACATCGTGCTGCTTTTTTCGATTTTGCTTTTTGAGATCGCTACCTATTTACAAGCACCCCAACCCCGAACATCTGGTCTGCAAGAAGTGTCCCACGTGAACCGGCGTACATGTGTTCCTGAGATTAGTGCATCAGATTCATGGCCGCGGAATCAAGTTCTTTTCGGCAAGCACTGGGTATGTTGAGCACAGAAATAACTGACACTGAAACTGCATACGCCTGCCACTTCGTCCAACATGCCCTCCCTTCAACGGGAGCATTTGCCTCTGTTGCAGATTCTTGCACCCATGTACTACTGTGGTTAAACATTTCTGTAAGGTATGGTTACAGAAACCATCGTGTCTTAGGTTGCCCAATAGAGCAAGGATACCTAACAACGCGGATCTAATCAGTGGATCTACCTGGACTACGCCTGCAGTTATTTCACATCTCATAGGTAATGTAATTGTGTGCCGCGGTGCTGAGAGAACTTTCCCGTTGTCTTCGGAATGCCTGCTCCACGAAAGTCCATACATTTCTCGGGTTTCTTGTTTCTGTTTCTAATATCTGCGCATCAAGTCTCGCGTCGTCTGGTGATTACGAACCCTGATCTGCCAAGTATTTCCGCCATTGTGACACTACGCCTGCTCGAGGCATTCAGATGTTGGGTGTTCTCAGCGGGCAGCAATTGTCGGAGGGCAGCTATGAACATCATCATCAGCTTCAGGCAACCGCGATTTGGAATCTCGCGCTCTATAAGCAGCAGAGGACTGTCCTTACGCGATATCAAAGAGTCTTAAGAGAGATCACATGTTCCATAGAAGTCCCCTTACATAACCCACCTTTCACTCGTCCACCGGCAGCTCCTGTACAGTTCATGATTGAATGTACTGTCGTCATACTCGATCTAAATGCATATTTCTTTCGTTGGATCCCCCTAGTCACGTCAAATTATCTCTGGAAGAATTGATACCAGCTTAGCCAAGCTGTTTGATCTTGGCCCTATTATTATTCCTCTCAGGGAACGTCAATGGCACTTTCTGAAGTTTCATGGTCAGTCATCTCTCACCTCTGATAAACGATAGGTCCAGTCAGGCCATCTCCCAGTAAACCCGTTATTGAGCATTATAGCTAAGCCAACGCCGGTGTAGCCAAAAGGCACCGTAATGCTCGAATGAGCAAAGATGATGCCTGTTGGTTGATCTGATTGGTGCTGAATACATAGTTTGGAACTATGTAGCAGCGAACGGGTCAGCGCTTAGAACATCACTGAAGAGGCAAAGAGGCTTGTCGACAGCGGTTGGGGCATCTCTGTCTGTTTTGGAAGGCGCATGCCAGAAATGCACTTATGAGCGCAAGTGCTCGATGATGCAAAATGCAGAGGTCAACACAACTAGTAACGCGGCTTCAACAGGAAACTGTCCCCAGACATGGCGTTTTTTGAATGGGGGTAGCTGAGATGTGGGTGGTACCGTGAGGTGCTGGGTGACCGAGGTCTTTTAGGCTTCGCCTGAGTGTGGTGTGAAGGCCGGACCACGAAAAGTTACCCGTAGCGCGATTCCTCCAACATGTTTTGAGTCGAACCAAGATTCGCTTTCCGGCAAAAAAAAAACAGGACCGTGAAATCAGCCAGTTTCTCGAGCCTCTATCCAGGTGCACATGTAATTTCTCAACGTTACTCAGAGCGGCAATATCCACGGGAACAGCAATATCAGGCTCGTCAAGACGGATCGTCAACTGTACTGCTAGCCTCGATCATGAAGTTACAGCAACCGATCTGTGTGAAGCCACTGTAAGAGCGCTGCTCGAGTCTTTTGGAGCTTTTCGCGGCGCCGTATAATAGCGTTCGTTGATATCTCCAGGCATGTCGTCGCGCCTCTTGGGTCAAACGAGATCTTTTTTCGATGAAGTTTCGGCCCCTTATAAACAGCTCGAGGAAACTAAGCTCTCAAACAAGTTCTCTTTAACATTATAGCATGGCGAAAAGTGCTGGTGCCGTTTGTTCTTGTCCTCTTTTTCTCCGGATTATACACTTGTCGTGTGCAAAGAGAGCGCACTGCGTTCAATACGGTAGTGTATAGCACTGAGGCTGACTAATCCACCCAATCTTCAATCTTGGTAGAAACCAGTGACTATTTGGGTCTTAGTTATGAAATAATCGGAGTCCAAGTCGTGCTTCAGCACGGCAATGGCTAACGTAAGCTTCATCATGATGAGCGTCTTGAATCTGCGTACCAAAGTACACCATCCAACCCCATTGGATTATCCCAACACAAACCATCTATTCAATGCATGATTCTTATTCCCCAAGGCCTCACAGAGTGGCAAAACCTTATACAAAAGCCTTTACCGCCGTACTGATAATTTAATCAACGATAGTGTCGTTGTGACTCTGAGATATAGCCTTAATGATATCGAGGCACAGAACCCGGGTATTGTATGAACAACGCTTACTATTATACAATGTTCACCTCATACAACTGTTGTCGAGATTGTATAAATGCTGCGTATCATACAAACGCAATGGCTTCGGAGATCGCGACGTAGATAGAAATATGAAGACACAACATGTGAGGTGGCACTATGAAATCTTGAATCATCTTGTCGGGTAAATTTTTCTCGGCTATGAGTATTGGATATGCTGAGCGCACGCAGCAGCCTCGCTCCCCAGCGCAAACTCTATCTTACGCAAGCTGCTCTCTTAGAGAAAAAGACTTGATGGCTGAAACTCGTACACACTCTGTTCATTCCTCAATATCAACCTAATCATCCAAAACGGTCGCGACGCAGCCGATTACCCCTCCCAACTCAACATCACCTCCTGTCTACTAGAGCTCTTGGTTAGACATACTACTAATACCGCGTTGACGGTCATCAAAACAGAGCGGAACGACATTCCTCAGCCTCCATCATGAGTCATCCAGATGAAGAAGATGCCTGTTCATATCACGTCCACAAAGTCGATCAGCCGAAGACGCAGCACTCCGCCATCAACGACCCTCAAAAATCAACCATCTCCGAAAGGACACCACTTGTCGCACACGATCTCCCAATAAGGTCAATTGAGCACACCCCAACCCCAAACCCAGAAACCTCAACTCATGCGACACCCCCACCACACAAATGCCCCCTCCACTCCCTCCGAGCACTCCTCCTCGTCCTAACCGCCCAAACAGCCAACTGGCTCCCCCTACTCCTCATCTCGCGACTCGGCCTCTTCCGCGAGATCCTCACCACACTCTGCCTCTACGCACTCGCCTTCTACAAATGCGGCGACAAGCCACTCCCGAGTGACGAGAGCGCCAGGCTGCTGCAGAGACTGAATACGGGCTTGTTCGTCATCGAAATCGGTGCTGTGGTCGCTTGGTCGACAATAAGGGAGATATGCGCTGCCTTACAGAATCGGAGCTCAGGGGCCGCGTTGAGGTATCTCCTGATTTTTGACTCGATTGTCACGGGAGCTGTGGGGGTTGTTGTTTGCTTTGTTGTGGGATTCGTGATAGTTTATGGGGGGCATGGCAAGGTTTTGGATTTAGAGAGGAAGCGGGCGGAGGGGTTGATTGGGTGTGTTGATGTGTGGTAGAGAATGGCCTTTCGAAGACTTGTAAGCTTCCGGAAAGAAGAGTGTGCATGGTTGGCAGCGATGAGCAGCAGTGGAACCAGTAGGAGGCAGTGGCTCTGTGCCTGTGTCACGGCGGCGCGATTTCTTGATGATGACTTCTTGGAGCAAAAGGGACAGCAAGTCCTTACCTTAGACTCAAGAGACTCAGAGAAAAGAAGACCACAATACTTACAAAGTTGTTTAAGAAAATAGTTAAATGAAATCATCGTCAGATTTATCACTATAGATTGAAGAGAGGTTCGTGAGAATTCACCCTCTTTCCCTCTCTCCCCCATACCCTTTATCGTACACGAACCCCGAAAATGAACGCACCGCCCATGCCCCTCTGAGCCCCCCTATATGCTCATTCTCACACCTCAACGCATCAATCATCTCCTTCTCCAAGATCCTCAGCAAGACAATCCGCCCACGTAAAGTCTTCCTCGCTCTCCGCCTCCTTCTCGGCATCACGCCTAGCTTCCTCCTCCGCCATCTCGGCGCAAACAGCGGCTATCAATGCTCCCTCATTGTCATTAGACTTGAGTACACCTCGATGATGCTCCCTATAGATACGGAGAGCGACAAGACCAGCTGCGCGAACTTCGGGACCTGGGTCGGCCGGTGAGATGTCAGAGCTTGATGAGCTTGCGTATGAGGGTGACGATGTGGCTCGGTAGATGGGATCGTGGGGCTGGATGGATGTGTGCTCGAAGTCTGCGGCTAGTTGTGCGTATCCGCCGTCTTCTTTCATTTGCTCTCGTTGGAGCTCCAAAGGGTAGACTTCTGGGAGCTGGGGGTCAAGCTCCTGGATTTCCGTGAGCTGTGTGTCCGACTCTTGCATATCCGGCGACTGGGTATGAGGTTGCTGAATATAATATTGGGATACATCTGGTTGTGTCGCAATAGGCTCTACATCCTCGAAAGCCTGGTCCAGATCATCTTTCCAGCCGTTCGACTTTGAATCGTCCGGGAAAATGTCGTCGTTCTCAAATATTGCATCGAAGGAGTTTCCTATGTCGTTGTTCGTGGCGAGTTGATCGCCATCGACCAGTGCTGTATCTGCTAGTGGTGCTTCTTGTTCACGTTGAAACTCTCCTTCGTGAGTCACTGCGTTGCCTTGGGGAGCACTGTGGCCATTTGTCATACTGAGGAATTTCTCCTCCCACTCTCGTATTCCCAACACCTCGGGCTCCGGCTGTGGCTCGACTTGACGATTGTCCGACAGGGCAGACTCTCCGCCATAGGTGAAATCGAAATTCATATGTTGGCTCATTAACTCGTCAGGTTGTCCGATCTGTTCATCATCCATCGCACCGAAAATACCCTCTAGTTCCCTGTCAACGGCAAATGGCTCCTGCTCGATCGGTGGCTGGTCTTGTTGCATGGGAGCAGGTGCGTAGTCATCAGGGTGATATGAGTTGAACCCTGCTTCCCCGATATCAGGCTGGTGGTACTGTTCCTCCCCATCGCCAGCCTCCGCTGCGCTGAACAAGGCTTCCAGCTCCTTATCATTGGCTAATACATCGGCCTCAGCAGCTGGCTTCTCTTGTGGCGAGTCTACGAATATGCGCCCATCAGTATCATGTGCATCAACATTCGTGTCTTTAATGTCTTGCTCATGACGCTCGATAGCATCTTCGCTATCATTTTCGCCTTGTGATGCGCCGAACAGGCTCTTCATGTCTCCATCCGCCTCATCGACATCATTGTCCGTCATGGGCTGCCCCAAAAGCGCATGTCCTTCTGTTTGCTCGTAAGGGTATTCGACATTCGTTGTCGCGTACTGAACCTGTTGCCTTTCTAACTGGACGAAAGATGGCTGCTCGAACGAGCTGTAGCCGTTGTCTAGGTCATTAAAGTTCAACGTTGAGAGCGTGTCGTCCTGTAGTCGTTGCGGTTCTGTGACTGTACCCGGGATTGCGTTTGGTTGATCAGAGCTGCCGTTCGCACCCTGACCATCCAATGCATCGAACTCTCCGACAGGCTTTTGCATGATTGAAGCCCAAATCTCCTCCATGTCGCTCTCGTCCCAGGCCGGCATAGCGACACCTGATCCTTCCTGTTGGCTCGGCGCTAGCTTCTGATGTGATTGACTCGAAGGCCCATTCGTGTCTTGCATGGGTGGCTCGAAAGTGTTTGCTGCGACACCGTCTTGCATCGAGCTGAACAGATTGATGAGATCCTGGTCGTAGTCAAATGTCGGGGACGCAGCATCTTGAGAGGCAACTTCTGTAGACTCGTAAGCTGGAGCTTTGGCGGCCCATGTGTCCTGAACTTGTTCCTCAGGGGGTGCCCCGACGGGGATCTTCTGCATGTAGGCGAGAAGATCATCCATATCCTCATCAAGCTTGTCAAAGTCAAAAGGAGAGCTTGGTGCATTGGGCGGTTGTGGTGGTGGTGGCGGGTAGGAGTGATTGGAATCAATGTTTGCATCATGGAATTGTGGCTCACAAGAGTCTAAGACGCGATCGCCTTCCATGATACCGAACAAGCCAGCTGTACCATTGCCCATATTTAATGTCGAGAATGGGGCATTCTGTTCTTGTTGCGGGGCTGCAGGTGTCAAGCCCGAGGATTGGTTGAAATCGACGTCGGCCATTTGGAAACGCGACTCCTTTTGATCGATGCCCAGATTCCGGACATCGTCGCGGATGACCGAAGGGAACGAGTCTACCATCGCGGTGTCATTCGGGTGTCCCTATATTCGACGGTTAGTGGTATATCTCAGGTTGGTTGAAATCAAGGGGAGGTATCAACTTCAGCAGTTGCTTCTCGACGCATTGGCGTACGTGTCTTTGTGAACTCATTTTGGGGGTTTCGAGAGTCGGGACGATCAGCCAAACTTGTGGTGGCGCTTAGCGTGCCAATCCGCGAATATCTTCCTGGCTCCCCAGGGTCAAGACGAGCCCGCTTAGCAGGACGCTCCGAGGAATCACAATCTTCCTCGAGTAGCTGCTCGGTTTCGCCGGTGTTGCTCAGGGCGCCGTCAAAATAAGTACTGACGCTAGGAGAATCATTGATGTTCGTGGCGATTCTTCCATATACCAGACCGACTGGCTTTCCTTTGGTCTGCGATTCTCCAATCAGTGCCTCGGACAATCGCAATCATCAAACAGAACAGCAACTCACAGGAGGCGAATATTTGAACTTTCCTGAGCCTTCCGTCTTCGCTAGTCTCTCGTCCCACTCAATTCCTGTCTTGGACTTGAAGAACTTCTTGAAACCGAGGAAGCTCTTCTCAAAAGACGTAGGGGCTTCGGTCGCACGCCACTTGTTGGGTTTGGCGTGAGCTTTATTATAGAGTAAAGATGTGAGAAGGTAGCTGTAAGGCTTTGCCTTGGACTCCCATAGCTACTCGTTTGATGATCAGTGACACTTGCGTACCAAGACGATCCTCGATGATAGACGTACAGTAACAACATATCTCTGCCCATCAGGGCCAGCCTCGGGGTCATTGAGAGTGAGCGTCACCTGATGCTCAAAGAAAGTAACATCGCGATAAATGTTCCAATACCGTTCATCGACATAGCTATCGGTAAGAGCGCTTGATTTGGCATCTTTCTCCGACTTGCGCTTCTTCGCCTGCTGAGCTGCCAAGCCAGCTTTCAGATCGTACTCGGAATTCTTAGCTTTGACGAGTGACTTTCTGACAATGCACTCGTCGAGCCAATAGCGAGTCACCAGGAAAGTGTCTTTCTGTTTCAAGGCGGCCTTGACTCGAGTCGTCTTCTTCTTGGCGTCCGATTCGGTGCAGAGGAGATGTGTAACATTTGGGCCGACGGTAGTTGTGAAAGTGCCGCCATACGTACTTACCCAACCGCGAACTTTCTCTTCGTCCCAGCGATGATCGCCAGGGTCGTTGAGATTCCCTGCGATCGCGATGACGCAGTTTTTGAGGAACTGCTTCGGCATTGTGTCGGTTGTCTCCCCAGGTACCTCTACCAATGTCAATTATCACTCGTCAAATAGCTGGTCGTTGGGTGGGAGTTGATTGTGAATGAGCACCAGAACTTCTTGCATCGGACTTGGGACCACAGGTGCACAGCTTGAGTTCCTAGCATGAGTGCGACGAATGGGCAATTGCAGTTTTGATATATTGCAATGGTACGTACCTGAATTATAGAATCGAACTGTTGTAACGACCGATGTCAGAACGAATGATGATCGATGCAAAGGTGGCCCGAGCGTTTACATGCGCTAACAAGGCACCTTCCCCTATCTATGTTGATGGGAAGCTGCTTGATCTGTCCTTCCGAACCGATTGTAGACCTGGAAAAGACTTATGACAACCAATGCCTGTGGCGACCTCGGTGCCGCTTCCGCTGAAAGTCCAGAACTCATGCAGCACAACTGGCGAGGGAAGGCCGCAAGACAATGCTTCGCAGATTTCAGGGAAGATGAACGCAGCGTAGCAAAGAGGATGAGTACCGATATTGAAGGAAAGGAGTTTTGGAGATCGCCAATGTTGATCGCAACATAGATGCCTTGGCCTACCATTCAATGGGAATGAGCCTCTTCGTGCTTTCTCTATGACTGTAAGAAAACCGAGCGGTGATTGCTGCTGGTCAGACTCGTCCGTTATCTCAGTTTGTGAAACGTGTTGAATAATATAAAGGCCAATCGCAGCGTTGGGACTAGATAACTGGCGAAGTCAAGTAGAGGTGTCTTTTCGCGGCAGGGGTGATAAACACAACAGCCATGCGGTGAATTTCAATGCCGAAGGAAGCAAATCATTAAAGGCCCGTTGTTGCGACTTCCACTTCCCATATTCGGACGAAATCAACCCCGACGCAAGGATGCGGACACGTGTAGCTCGGCGAGCTTGTACGGACCGATATTTGGTTCGTAACTACCTAGATAGGTTTTGGGAGTGGATTGAATTCAATGAGATGATTCATTATCACAAAAGGGGGAAGGAGCAACAAGACCGAGGAATATTGAAATGTATATAGTACCGTGGGTATCAGCAAATCAGATTAACGACCGATTCGAGAAATAATTCAAGTTGCTCAAACAAATGCCCTCGGACCGGGGTGTTTCTTTGTGCCTCTTGCACTAGAAGAAGGTGCTTTTCTTCTTTTGAATCTTGCCATCTCCACTCCCGCCTCTCCTGCGGCCAGGTTTGGGTTGAGAGCCGGGGAAGAATGACGGCCCGATTGACGGGCCTCCGAACCAGCTTCCGTGTCCGCCACCTAGGGGTCTCGGCTCTGCGCTGAGTGGTCTTGTTGGGGGAGGCAGTGTCTGAACATGCAATGTCGGGCGACTTGGCCCTGCGTGGCTGCTCGGATTCGGACTGGGTCTAGGAGGTAAGTTTGGTGGACGGTAATCTTGTCCCTCCATTCCAAACTCCTTTCTCAGCCTCTCCGTCTCCTTTGCGACTTCCGCATCACGCCTCTTTCGCTCCTTTTCCTCCTCGTCGAGCATCTTCTTAATGCGCTTCTGTTCGGCTTTGTCTCTCTTCTCTCGTTCCCGCTCTCCCTGCGGAGTGAATCGGCTAGCTGGGGGAGAAATGGACGGCTGAGCAACGGGAGAGCTGGACTTTGCACCTGGAGTAAGGTTGCCAACTCCCGAGCTCATCGTATATGCATCTGGCCTTGGTGACCCCGAGCCGCCATTAGGGATGGGTTTGGAATTCTTGCGCTTGGTTGGCGCGGCTCCATCCAGATTGAATGACTCCCGACTGGGCGTAAGGTAGATCTCACGAATCACCTCTGCGCTGAGAAGCAAGACAACCTCAAGACCTTTCGGGTCATCGATATCGACTCTTCTCAGGTGAGGGTCGTACAGACTCAACGCCTGTTCCCTCCCATGCTTGTACATGACTACTGTGATATCGGGCTCCTTACTCCTCCTTCCACCCACACTGCTCCCCGTCATGTAGCACGTCATATCCTTGGATAGCTTGCTCTCCCGCTTCCACTTGAAGACAATCTTGGGCGACGCGCTGTTGGCGGTGGGGTCGTTCTGCTCGCGATCGATGCGAGACGCGGTAGGCCGTGGGAATGCGACCTGGGGTATCTCGAACTCGAAGGACTCCTTTCCCATCCACATGCTCTTTTCGGCTTTGACCATCACCTGGCGGTCCGGGTTGCGCAACTGGACTGTGAAGCCATCGGGTATCATAGGTTGAGGGGGAGGTGGAACACCGCCGTTCTGGCGAATCTCGGCAGCGGAAAGCGAGAGCTGTGAAAATTCAGGCTCGATGAGGACGTTGGCGTAGACTATCTCTTCACTATGGGAGTCGCGTAGGGATATCTCGTATCTGTTTCTGCTCGTGGGGAGAGTAGGGTCCGGCTTCTGGAAGGAGTAAAGAGCTGTTCGGTCGGAGCCATGTTCTGTGAAATATACGACGCTGGACGAAGGGGAGTTGGGCGCGTCTTTGAAGTAAAATGTCGGGAAGTTTTCGTCAAGCATCTCGGCCGAGTGGTGTCTTGAGCCTGGGGCAACACGCGCAATTGGGGTTGAAAGCTGACGTCCCTGTGTTCCCCCTTTCTCGAGAATATGGGATGGCAGATGAATGAGGGCTAAAACAAAGAGGGGTGTTCCGCAGTGTAGGGTAATTATGCAGCGAGATAAGTTCGATGCGATCACCGAACAATGGGAGACTTGTCCAGATACACAGCGACTGCAGCGGACTCATCCATGGTTATGAGGAGGGTGATGGGACGCGTGCGGCTGACAAAAAGAAGGTGGGATGCCGATGCGCATGCGCCGAGCTTGCGCATTTGCGGACGTGGCGTAGGCCAAAATAGCAACGCACTGCCGCATTCCAATGGGGGGATCTCCAGGGCCGAGCTGTGAGGATGGGAGACTTAATTAGGGGGGCCCCTGAAGAAATCGGTGCCTGGCATGTCCACTCTGGGACCCGCCAACCCAGCTAGCCCAACAGTCGACAGTGAAGTGTTCTGCACTGCCTTCATTTTCGCGGGTGCCTAAGGTATTGTCACAAAATGATGTTCGATTCTGTTACTGAGTTATCGTCCTCGCGCGCTCCTGAGCCTGAATCATGCATGCACTGACGCGCTTCTTGTCAAATAGCTCGGGCTGACTGTTGCATCCAGGTGATGAGTGAAGTGGGAAAGTGACAATATTTGCCTTGAACCCGTGACCTTAAATGCGATCCATCTGAGACAACTCTGTCACAAACGCCATAGATATGAGGATTTAGTCATGAAAGAGTCATCCACATCAATTTTGCAATGATGTTCTCCAGTACTTGTCAAAGCACAGACATGTTTCAACCTGATCGGCGTGCCATACGCTCAATCATGGGCATCCAAGAGTTGTCAAGCAGTATATGCTCAGGACATTTGCTTAGTCCATGGCTCGAAATAACAGCATTTCAACAATAAGTAACACGGCGGCATAATACATATGTGAAGAAATATGAAATAGACAGAAACTAGAGGTCTCTCGGATCCCGACATCAATGACTTGCGTGGTGAAGCCTACTTGGCAATCCCAGTACGCGATGGCAAGCCCTGCGCTCCTGACACATTCATTCTCTGATAATGAATGCACCCTCAGAATTTATGGATTCATCAATTGTACGAGGGATCATCGTGATGGTTCTTGTCCTTGTTCAACCTTTGCGGCTTGGGTGGTTTCGATAAGTTCAGGTTCGCGTACAGCTTGAACTGGCACGGAATGCAGAGACGTTATCTTCTGCCAATGCCATATCCTAGAAATATTGTCACGTCCGAAGGGTTTGAAGGTATTGATTATAACGCCAAGAACAATTGGCAAAGGTATATTATTGCTGTATATACAACCCAGAAATACAAGTCAAAATGCTCTTGACAACCTGGAAAAAGCTTGCCAGTCTCATGACGCGTCGAAGAGGACTAAAGAGGGATGTGATGATGCTCAGAAAGAGTTACACTTTGTAGATAATAGGTATCGGCGGATGTCCTAGTTTGTGGGCTCGCCTTTTTCAACTGGCCTTGTCCGAATGGAAGGAATGAAGTGATTGCACTTCATTTGGGACTACGCGATAGCATACAATCATGAATTGCTTCGTGAGCCAGCAGAATTTATCCATAGGCGGATAATTATGTAGCAGCGAGAACTAAGCAACGATCCCCTACTATGAAGCTTGACAAGTACCCGATGGCTGATTTGTGCTGAAAGAGCATTGATTCATCATTATCATCGAAAACAAAGGCTTGCCGATAGCTTCAAGGAGCTCGTGAATCTCCCACGGTATTCCTCGGAAACCATCAAATCAACGTGATTAGAGTCTGAGGCGCCTCGAATGCGGGGCATGTCTTGCCCAGAGCAAGACCGATCCTACGATACACTCTGTCACTGTCAGATACCCGTTCTAGAATCAGGTAGTAGATCCCTAAATAAGCATACACCACTTCCTTTGACACTAGGTCCTCGTCGTCCATATCTGCTGTCAGGAGGTAGGGCCTGGTATTATCCCATATTATCCCAATGAAACATTTCTCATCCCGGCGGGGACCACTCACCCCCACGCGATATATTCTACCCCGTGTAGTGTGCATGACCCATCCGGGTGTCAGCGCAACGAATAGCTCTATGGTACCCGATGACACCTGACCAAATACGTCATGTTTATTCGCAACTACCGAGGCAGCCCGTATAAAAGTATCGAACTCGGGCTCAAGCCATGAATCATCGACACGCGCATACGCGACCGTGGAGTCTTGAGACGCCCAAGACCAGGAAGGGCTTCGGTATCCCGAAGATTTCTTACCTGGACCATCTCGCCTCCAGAAAAGACCTCTTAACAGAGACTCGCGCCAAATTCCTGCAAGGTAGTCACTCGGTCTATACAGACTCAAGGCCCTCGCCAGCCCACTGATTGCTGGAAGTTTGTCCCGACCGTACGTCAGATGTCGATGTGTGTACTTGGGAACAAGGACATGATACCACAAGTACGATAATTCCTCTTTGGACATAGGCCAGCTATACTCAAGAGGAAACTCGATATCTATTGGGTTTCTCTCTGTCGCGTAAGTCAGATATGAAGGACGCTCCTCCTTCGGCCGGTCCACATATGGCTTCTCAAGCCTGTCTTCGTTTTCATTGCAATGCGTACATTGCCAGAGCAGCTGAGAGGCGCTGTAATACAGAATTCGTGGGGATAGCAGGCGTTCCTGTAGACACCACGCGCGTGTTGATAGCGGCCCAGCGTTCACATGACGTAGACGCGGGCTTTTGACTACTTCGCGATAGAAGTAAAGGGTGCTTTTCCTCAGGTCGTCCATGGAGGAATCGAGTCGTATCAAGCGGGTGTAGTCTTCAAGATGCGACGTCGACTGCTTATTGAAAGCCCCTAGGAGCGAAGAGTCACTCGAAGGGACTGCAATGGTTAAAGTTGCGCCTCGATATATGCCTGCCATTCGTGACCCCTCGATCGCCCAGTCTTCGGCATCGTCCTGTACAATACATAGGGCGTCGATCCAGATATATCTGAAACCAAGTTTCCGCGTGATAATTAGAGCATCGCTAAGCGTGTTTGGAAGATCACGATGATTGAAACCCTCTAGTCGCTGGGCTAGGTTTGTTTTGGTGGTAATCCAAGGTGGGTCGGCAATGTTTCCCCAGCAATAACTCAAGGCCAGGTATCGATATGAGCAACACTCTGTTCTTGTTAACATGACTTGGCCCTCATCAAGTCCACTCGGTTCAATGTCTATTAGTCTCGAAGGCAACTCCGGGCTCAGCCGATGGGACTCTTGTGGCTCGGGTGGGGATACAAGATATGTGCTGACGTGCTTGCCCTGGCCAGCAAGACAGTCGGCGAGCCAGGATCTCCCGACGTTGATAGACTCGTCAGAGGCAGTGTTGGTAAGAAGGCGCCGCCAAGGGACACCAAATTGGATTGCGGGATCACCTTGATTTGTGAAGTAGTTTAGCGCCCTACGTATGCGAACTTAGTAAATCTCTTGGTGTCATAGCGTTTGAAAACTTACCAGCCTACGGGAGAACGCCTTTCTAATGTGTCTATGATTTGTGCATAGGTCTGCTTGAGCATGACGTAGTATCTGGCCGAAGTAAATGAGTGGCTCGGGTAGTCGAAAATGCAATTGTACCTCAGGAACGCACAGAACCCACAAGATTCTGCGGACTGCGTAAGATCTTTCACATAATGATGTTGGTATCCTGCTGCCAGTCTGTCTGCACGAATACCGGAACAAAGGGAACAGAGCTTCTCTTCTCGTTCGACATCATTTCGCCAAGTGGAACGATCATTGCCGTCTAGGTGCAGCGTTTTGGACATTGAGTTTTTGTCCTTGGTTGAGAGCGACAGGAACTTGTCCTCTGTTGAAGTACGCAAATGAGACAACGAGTTCCTACGTTTCTTCCGTCTTTTGTAGCGCAACTCCTCATCCGAACTTTCACGCCGGAAACGAAAATCTCTAGCCTCTTCTTGATCTGCCCGCCATGCCTGTTCTTCCGACCAGAGAATACTCGGTGACAGTGTTCGCGCGCTGCCATTCAGAGAGGACACATTCCGCTCCAGATCGTGCCATCGGTCAAATCGATCAGGTTGAATTGGCCAATCCTCCGGATGGACTTTGGCCCACCATTTCGCAGAAAACTTGACTCGTTAGTCTGAAGCCGGTGTATGCCTGGGTATCCATGATTTAGACTCACCTGTTCCGGCTCGATACTTTCGGCTGAGGCTACTTGTGGTGAAGTTCGTGTGAGCTCTTGTGATCCATGCTCTTTCGTGAAAACCGACTTCAAGCGATGTTTCGCTCTATTCCATTTGCTACTCAGCCTGCCTAGGAAACGGAGATCCTGGCGATAAATCTGTGATCTAGAGCGACGACGTAAGCGCGATGCCCGGGGTCTATGATCGAACTGGCTCTTCAGCCAGCTTGTACCCGAGAACGCCATGCCGGCAAGAACTAAGACTGTGCATGTCTGGTAGGCTGGAGACAGTATAGTCTCCAAGCTTCAATAATCTGAGCCATTTGCAGTCTCCGCCAGTCCTCCCCGCACGCCTGACTGCGCCGCTTACCTGCATACCTCATGTGTGGGCCCGCTCTGCCGACTTTGTCGCATGATAGTGTTTTGCTCTTTTCCGCCAGGTTGATGACTTGCGAATTGACATATCAACTTCATTTCTGATATCTCAGTAATGAAGTTGATCGGATACTCTGTAAAGCTATCTTGGTTGTCATATAATACTGACATTCCGCTTCCCCTGCGTAAGTCATCAGCGACGCACACATAACCAGTGAGCATTAGTAAACGTGTCGCATCCAGCGCTAGATGAGGATCTTTGACTCTTCACGTCTGGCGGGGTAACGGCGTTGCTTTGTATATCGTAGTCAGGAGTTCAGATACCAATCTTAGGGATGCATTGTTTGGAACCTGCCTCTTTTATAAGCCCTCAAGAGGATCTTGGTTATTGACATCCTCCCTCACGTGTGGGAGGTTGTCGCACCAGTATAGCGGCATCGCCATCTGGGCAAACGACTTGAAACCCTCTTCCCTGTTTGACGTAGAAGTCCCGGGCGCGAGAAGTTTCCAAGAAAATCGGATATCCCTTCGCATCAGCAATCTCACACACCCTGGCCACCAGTTGCTTTCCAACCCCTCTGCCTTGGTATGCCTCATCAACTCCCATAACTTCGACTAAAAACCGATCATTATGTCCCACAGTCTCCTTCTCATTCTCAATGAAACGCTCAATCGCTTTGGACCAGATCTCCGCTGGATGGTCTTCAGTGGCGGGGTGCTGAGCCATGAACCCACCAAAGGCTTGGCCTTTTCGAACCCCTCTTAACGGCAACGCACCGACAACCGTTTGGGTGCTCGTGTCGATTGCAACTGGGATGTGAAAGTTGGGATTGCGTATATACTCTTCGAATATTCCTCTCCACCATTCTCGCATTGCAGGTGTGTCTGGAAACAATGTTCTCATGAACTCATTAACGCCGAAAAATGCGCGTGGAATGATTGTCTCTAAAGAGTCGAGATCCTGCAGCTCGGCTTCCCGAAAAGCGATGTTAATCTTGTTATCTGAATCGACTGACATGATTTCGAGGATACGCGGCAGAAGGACGGAATAAAGAGTAGGGAAAAGTTGTGCAATGCTTGAGATCCCATGCGACGAGGAAGTTCTCAATTGAAGGATTTCCAGTGATTGACCCCGCAACTCCACTTCTACCTCACTCTTATCCTAACTCACATTTCAACATCGGGCGCTGGCTGCTGTCATCTTGCAAGTCAATGATTAACAATAAGGTAAGAAGCTAACGTCAACCTAAGTTGACCGCCACAAGAGCTGCACACGTCGGTATCGATATCATTGGGTTCAACTAGATCTGCGTTATCTAAGCGTGGCAAGACTACCATTACCACCTCTCCACATCCACAAATAGTTCAAGTCATGAATTGTGTAAGAGGCAGTAGCTCGAAAGGTTTGCCTACTGAGGGCTCGATAGCTAGTGATGTCAAATCGATTGATGGCGGTGATGTGAGCAGCGGCCGAGTGGGCAAACGAGTAGCGGTGACGGGCCATCTCTACCTCATTGTTGGTATGCAGCGCGACAGGGATACATTGTTACACTCGCCTAGAACCACGGTATATGCAGCATTGAAATGATATGAGCTCGGGATGTTGTTGGCCTAATACGATAGTAGTGATGAGCAATATTCTGCAATTATGATTGCGGGATACAGCAACATTCTAACTGCGACATTATTGTGTTCTATAGCAAGTGTGGACGCTTGGCTTGTGCATTCTCAGTAGAGTTAAATAATACGAGCGACCGTGCGATAACCCTGTCAGATACCGAGGGACTGCCATCCCTTGCTGCAATGGGCATTTCGTAACGCGTTGCAGCAAGGGATGTCAAAATATACGATAGCAGAGCCTCTCGTCATATCTCAATCAAGACTCAAGGCATCAAGGGCTGAGCTACCTCCCGTAAAACATTTGTTCCTATCGTCCGTGGCGTATCGAACGCGACACGTATTTTGAATCAAGCACGACATGGTTGACGTCCGAAGATTATTACAATGAGCTCGCCGCAGATCTTTGTGAACGCCGGCGCCACAAATGGCTTCATGGTTGATGTGAAATCACTGAAACCAGTCGTGTTGTTGCTCTTATTGGCTGTAAGTTTATCGGTCACTGGAAATGGACACGGTCGCTAATGTTATACACAGGGAGTCATTTTACGCACCATGCCGTGTCATCTTTCTTCTGTATTTCCACCCGCTAGCCGGATTCCCCGGCCCAAGACTTGCAGCTATTTCAAATGTTTGGTACGCATACCATTGGTAAGTTCTGGGCGTCAGCGCACGATTTCTGGGAGCAAATAATACCATATTCACGCCAACTAGGCTCTCTGGAAGATATGCGTGGGCAACCGAACAAGTCTTGCGGAAGTACGGTACGCTCATTGCACAAAATAAATCTAAAGTCAACATAATAAGCTGAGATATCTACACAATAGGAGATGTTGTTCGAATTGCTCCCAACGAACTGCTGTTTTTCACGCCCGAGGCTTTTATGGGTAGGTCCCGTGTACTATGATGGATTAACGCACGTGGTCTGTATCTCTTCAACTAACAGAACGTCAGATATCTACACGCCACATGTGAAGAATCACGAAACATGGGCGAAGACAGACATCAATGACCGTGGAGACAAGCATGGCGGCATTCTCTGGGAGCGAGATCCAGTCCGACATAGGCAGGTCGCCAAACAACTTGCCCCCACCTTCAGTTCGAAATCTACTCGTGCCAAAGAGCCTAGGATACACGAGCATATTAACTTTTTCGTCTCACAAATGACCAAGTACGGCAAGGACGGCATTGACTTTTCCAAATGGTGTAACTGGCTAGCTATGGATATCTCGGCCGACATGGCTTATAGCCGCAAGATGTATCAAACGAGAGACAGTGAGAATCTCCCGTGGTATTCGTTGGTCTATCAAGACAGACAAGCCTGATAATTCTCCAGTGAGGAGCTCGTCGTTTTTGAAAGTCCTATTGGGATTCAACAAATTTTCAACAATCGAGCAAGTTTCAAAGCGTTTCCCAGTACTTGGCAAGCTGAAGTATCTCTTCCTTCCCTTGTCCAATATCACATCGAGGAAGGAAATGAATCACACTAATAAGAAAGAACTGGAGCGGCGCATCAGAGACGAAGGAAAGAAGGAACATCTAGATTTCTTTGAGCAGCTGGTGACCACGGGGGGCACTGGTCCGGAAAACTCAAACGAATTTCGACATCTTCAAAAGGTTGCTGGGGAACTCCTGTTTGCCGGCTTTGAACCTGTCTCGCTCTGGATATTTGTGACCCTTTTGCAGCTGGTCAAGTATCCTACCTGTCTGGGAATTTTAACCAAAGAGATCAGAGATGGCTTCACGCGTTACGAAGATATATCCTCCAGTAAGCTCGCAAAGCTAGATTATTTGAACGCTTGCCTGGAAGAGTCGATGCGACTTCTTCCCAGCAATAACACCGGCCTGCCGCGTGTGAGTCCAGGTGGGACAGTCGACGGCACTTATATGCCACGAGGTGTATGTGATATCCCAATCTGGCATTGCCGTGCTCTGCGAGAGACTGTCAAGTCTTGCTCACTTATCACTGTTATTATCCAGACCACAGCCCAAACTAGTATCTTTGCCGCCTCACGAAGCCCACGACACTTCCGCTACCCGCTAAGCTTCGTCCCGCGACGGTGGCTGCGCCCAGAACACCCTTTGTATGACAGCATATTCGCGGGTGACCGAGGCAAGGAACTGTTTCCCTTTAGTTCTGGCCCGCGCCAATGCCCGGGTAAGGAGATAGCGTGGACGCAAGCTCGACTGTTCGTTGGGAAAGTGCTTTGGTCATTTGATCTGGGAACATGTTCGATACCAATCCCAGACATTGAGAAGGATTTCGTTCATTATGGGTTCTGGGTCAAGCCGGAATTCCAACTCAGCTTCCAACCACGAGGGGGGAACTGATAGTACCGTAGCTGCATGTGACATTTACATCAGATCTAGCAACATCCTATATACCTATATTGTGGTATAGAATATTCGGCTCTCCGCAGACTCGCATCTAGTGCAGACTACGGGGCGTTTCCCCAGCGGTACAAATGTTGCAACCGAATTTCCCATTCCGAGCTCCTCTTTCATAGCGACAGTTACCATTTAGCCTCTCGCACCACAGAAGTCAGGCAGCGTAGAGCATGCCGCTGCCCACTGAGATTAAACTCGCATAAATTACAAACGATCAGTATGTTCGACGTGGTCAACCGATTGACCCCCTTTAAGGCTGTTTCGCGTTTGACGCGGTTCAGACTTGGAAAGTGAAGTGTTCTGACGACTTACGTGATGTTTCCCCTCTCAACCTCCTCTGCCGTTTTAACAAGTGCAAGAGTCTCTCGCATCTTGAATAGAGGTCGTTGAAAGCACCAATCGATTTCACTGGCAGTAAGACCGCGCGTCTCTGCACGCAGAAGAAAGTGAAGATGAATGCGACGACACAGAAGCCTACAAAGAAGATGAACGCACCCCAGCTATCCAATGCGTCGATGAGGTCTGGAGTTGCCTTCGTAATGGCGAAGTAGAAGAGCCAATGTAAACCCTGCCCGAGTGCGCCTCCAAAAGACCGAATCGTGTTGGGCTAGAGCTCCGCACCGAATCAATACGGCAGACTGTAGAGACCGATAGCCCAGCCCAGCGCGTGGACATATACCTAGATGAGCTATTAGGGTCGCCCATGTCTTTTGGTAACACGAACATTGCGGCCACTAGCCCAAAGAGACTCACGAATGCAATGGCCGCTTCTGACGAGGCCTTGGAAAAGCTGCTTGAGCCGCCGAGGAAATGCTTCAGATATCCCGCGATGTAAGAATGGCAGGGATTTGGATGGAAACACTGAGCATGAGAGATTTGCGAAGACCGAGTAAGTCGACACATACTAACGATGCCAGTAGACAGAAGATGGCTTTGGTAAATGCATAGGCGCCGCTCGCCGCGACTTTAACATGGATATCTGCGATTCCGACGAGCGCGAAGATGGTCGGTAGATAGTTGGTAATCGAGCTTGCTCCTGAGAACTGCGCTAGAATATAGACAATTACAACGAGCTCCAAGCGGCGGAGATGAGCATGGACGGTAAACATCTCTTTGATCTTCGACCAATAGCCTCCAGGCGTATGATCGGCAGCTTCGTGGTCGCTGGTCAACTGGCCAATTCCTCTTGGATTATGGGGTGATCACTTGACAACCAACGAAGCTTGGCTAAATTATCTACAGCCTCTTGCCGTCTGTTGTGTGAAGAGTAGCCACTGAGGGAACTCAACCGATATAAAAGACAAGGCGATGGCGATGGCAGGGACGAAAGTCTGAACGAACCAGGGGATCTGGTACCGAAGAGCCCAACACTGTGTAGATGCCGATGCCCTGAGTAGTAAGCATAACGACATTGAACCACAACGTCATGAGCCCGCGGACTCGTCTCGGTGCGATTTCTGCCAGTGTCATGGGTCCAATTACGGTGAGGGCGCCCCAGCTCAGACCGGAAACAATACGGCCGACGTACAGGGCCCTAAAATGGCTATAGGAGAAGCAGGATATCAAAGAACCGCTGGCGTATGCTGCCATGTATACGCGCATAGAGTTGATTCTGCCGATTCTGTCGTTTAAGAAGAATGAGAGCAGGGCGCCGCCACCGCCTACGTTGACGAGTGATAACGATATTGGAGATCTTGTTGTTGCTGTCGGCACCTAGATCGTACACTCGTTTGAAAGACGATGGCTGTGTAATAGAACTGGCCGAACCTTCGTCCCACCCTAGATTTCACAAATCGGCGTCAACTCACGTTGCATTCATAAAAACATGGGCACAATCTTATTAAGAATGTCACTTTGTCTTACCTTTCCCCGGTCCTCCGAGGGCGAAGGCCACAACGGTGACGAAGAACCTCCAGTTCCAATACTCCTTGGGCAAGGCACGCACCTCGCGAACATACTTAGCGACAGAAGGCTGAAAGAGAAAATTGGCCATTATAGTCAGAACAAACGATGGGTCGAAGTTTCTTGGCCTACATTAGAAACCCGACGATTTGTGGCCATAAGGTAGCACTATATGATTACTCGCCTTCACCGAAGCCCCTCTTCCCCGTGATCTTTGATAGCGCACCCACGATTCCATCGCCTTGGAAACCTGAGGTCTTATGCTCGTGTCAACTCGTAACGCGGTGAAGTCGGCCCACGATTCATGGTGCATGCAACTTGGCCGATGCGAGTGCTCAGCGCCAGGATTGCCTTTACTGGGGCTCTCTACATTGAACTCTGGGCAGAAGTCTGGGGTCGGCCGACAGAGCCCTTCCCATGCGCCCAGCAAAATCGGGCATTCGGTTCTCTAGCTTCTTCTCCGCGAAGTTCGGCGAGTATAAGCTGGCCCATTCGAACTTGTTTGATAGCGCCGCATCATATTGGCAGACGAAGGATCCATCTACGCGTTATGCCCTGGTTCAGCGTCGGCGTCAGCTACCTAAAGGTGGAGTTCTGGCGCCAACTCCCTATAAGCTATACATGTACCTACCCACATTACATCAGATCATAACATAACCCTCCACATCATCCCATTCAGCGGCTCAGTATCACTCTTGGGACTATTACAGTCTGAACTTATATCGAAACGCGTAGCCTTACACACAATGGCCTCTGCAAACCTGATGAAGCGATTTGCTCTGTTCGCCAGCTGCGATCTAAGTCTCCCCAAATGAGATCCAAGACACAATTGAGGACATATCAGAACGGTGCCGAAGCACGCCTAAGCTGTGAGCTGATTTGACCAATGTGCAGATTGGCGATGCTCTGGTCAAGCTCAAGGTGCCGTACGGAGGCTTCCTCATGGGTATTCATATGTGGTCGCCCACGTATCGCGGGGGCCCAAGAAAGATCATGGGCCCTGCTGTCACGGTCAAGATGGTCGAAGCAAGTGATCCCAGTCCGGCCAAGCCACCGCGCCATTTTGCCGACTGCAACGAAGCCGGGAAGATCATGTACATTCAGCAACCTAAAGGTCTTTACTCGGCCTGTTGGGGTGGGCTGATGTCGACGCGCGCCCAAAAGCTCGGCGCGCTAGGCACCATCATTGATGGAAACATGCGCGACATCGAGGAACATCGTGAGATGGACTACCCGGTACGTGTGCCATTCTGCAATGCTGTCTCATGCGAGTCTAGAGAGCTGATGCCATGAAGGTGTTCGCACGGTCGACGTCTATACTTGGCTCAAACACGTTCACGCGGGCGTCAGAAGTGAACACGCCGGTTCAGTTTAGGGGGGACCTTTGGATCAATCCTGACGATATTCTTGTGGCTGATGCCGACGGTGTGGTCGTCGTCCCCACACCGCTGATCGAACAGGTGGCTGATCTCTGCCAAGAGCGCTGGGAGATTGACCAGAAGACGTTCGCGGCCCTTCGCGAGGGCGCCGAAATGGGCGAGACCATCAAGAGGTTGCGCAAGTAGTATGTGTGCACATGGTGTCGGAATGTCTAGATCGTTTAGAGTATTGAAGGTAAAACTGGAGCTGAATCATGCGCCTTGTGTCAACAGTGTCACTATCCCGTCGTTCTCTGCTTGCTTATGAGTCGTGTGAAGAGTTTGTCTACGCATCCCCGCTCAAAGGATCTAGGTGATCGGAACGATGCCGTGTCCAAGACGAAAGAGGGTTGCGGGCACTAACAGCCTGCACTATGTATGTAGGACCGATCGGGAAAATGCCGATGTGGAGCCATTCCCTGTCGAGCACTAAAGCCACCTGGAGAAGGGGATTTCAACAACTTGGATATTGACAAAAGCACATGACAAGACGGTTATCGGATGAATGTTGGGAATAGACTTCGTTGCTCATGAGTCGTAAGTCGTAAGTGTTGGAGAGGAGCGGTCCGGACTGCATCACAGTTACGCCCACTGCTATCAGTATAACGGCATCTGAAAGGAACCATTATCAAGCCGCACAACCGGCAATAGCGCAAGATGCATGTTGCTACCATTGTCCAGCAAGCAACAGCGCTAACACGACGCAATGCCTCCTCGAGACTGTTCAGCACGACCACGAGGATGGCCCAGGAGACTGTGCGCCGCCAGAACTCAATGAGAGCATCATACTACCGTGGTGGTTCGTCACGGGCTATCATGGTGCAGCGTGAGGATTTGCCGAACTCACAGGAAGAATGGGGCCCAATCTTTCCTGGCGAGCATTGGCTCACCCGATCCCTACGGAAGGCAGCTCGATGGCATGGGCGGCGGCATATCGAGTCTGTCGAAAGTGTGTGTAATTGGGCCTCCAGCACATCCAGATGCAGACATCGACAATACCTTCGTCTCGCTCGGCATCGAAGACACCAGCGTCGACTACTCGTCCAACTGTGGCAACATGTTAGCGACGGTAGGGCCATATGCCATCGACGTAGGGGCTGTATCGGCGGCAACAGTCGGCGCTCAGACGAGTAAAGGAGTGGAAAACGTAACGGTGCTCATCCACAATACGAACACAAAGAATTTATTCACTCGACCTTTCCGGTTGTTGACGGGACCGAAGCCGCTGCATCAGGGTCGTTTGCTATTGACGGCGTCTCAGGTACGGCGTCGCTCATCTACCTCGCAAGTCCCCATGTACCGCTCCCCTTGCCGTGCCGTGGAATCGAATTTTTAACAGCTCTCAACCCATAGATCAAGATCTATCACGGGGGTGAAAACTGACTTATCGTGAAAGCATTAAGAAGAGTGGTGGCCATCACTAAAACAAGAAGCGGGATTATTGAGATGGGATTTCAACCAACTACCCGTTTACCTCGCGAATAATGCAAGAACTTATATATCCACATTGAGTCCCTATGTTATGCCTTGTGAAGCATGGCAATTCAGGTCTCTTAGTTGTGTAAGCCGAATAAGTGGACCACTTCGTGACAACATTTGTATGCAGCATGATATATACGAATCCTGAGCACCGGCTTGAATGATAAGCTTAACTAGGCAGTTTCACAGCTTACTTGCTTATTCCAAGTGATTGTCAAACAAGCCTGAAAGATATCACTAGGAAAGCGTTTTCATATTGTGGAAATTCTAATACAGACAGTGATGGTGCCTCGACACGATCCGGCTACAAGGAATCAGATTCTCATGGAATAGACGAACTTTATCACACCGCTCATGTCTCGGAGCTAAACCTTTTTCTTCAATGAAAATTAGCTGGCCGAATCATTCTTCGCTGTAACTAAGTTGCGCCGTTTGGAGCCTTTGAACTTTGTTCGGGGATAGAGTTTGGATCTATAACGAAGTCATGTCGTTGAAATCTTCTTATTGAGAAGCCTTTCTCGCGGAGGTGAGAGCGTAGTGATCGAAGAAGCTTTGGGAAGTGCTGTAGACGCTCATGAATCCGGAAATAAAGGGATGAGATTCCAACTATCTACGTCTGGAAGTAGGGATAACTACTGTATATATACACATCTGGGCCCCTGTCACATGCCCCAGGGAGCATGGCAGACTCCCACATATTGGAAGCCGAACAAGTGGGCCTACTTCCTAACAACCTTATTGCCGACGGCGTGCATATGCGTACGCGGATTCAAGGCGCTCTCAACAGACCGAGTCTCTTCCGTTTGATCTCCTCTTCATCTGCCCACGAAACCCTGAACAAACTTATCATGAACTTCACTCTACTCATCTGCCCTCTTCTCCTCGTGGTGCTGCTGTGGCTACGGAGTGCCCTCGGGTGCTTAGACGGTTGGCTGAACCTGGTGTTTACACTGGGTGTGACTCGCCAGGAGAGGTTTCTTCGAGAACTCTTTCTAGACTTTGTGTGGGCCATCCTCTGCGTATATGTTCTGGGAACGCTATTGGCTCCGTCCGGGGTTTTCCTCGGTAGACCGGCAGATCTCTAGGCTAGCGATTAATTTTTTATTTCTTTTCGGCGTCTGGTGCCATGGAGGCGTCGACTTCTCCGAGTTGCTTTTCGTCGTTGACAGTTGGGACGCTGTCTCCTGCTAATGAGTTGTGGGTTGCAGCCTGCATCACCCGCTAGAGACGTTGGCATCTCGAATTTTTTGAACCTCCTCGATGCTGACACCCTCAATCTCAGGCGAGACTCTGCTGAAAACTCTACACTTTGAGAGAGTTCGGATCTTTATCAATGACCCTGGCGACATATCTTACCAATCAGCTCGCTGCCCAAGAGAATCGATCCGGAATCTTGGCTGTCTGCCTCCCATATCGTCTTGGTATGTCATGGGATCCTGAGGTTCATCCTATCACTCTGATCTGATAGTAGTTTGTGCAGGTCGACCCCCAGAGCCCCAGAGCCACGCGACCGAAGGTTAAATTGGTCACAGGTCCCTCGAAATGTTGCGAACAATTCCATTTCGATGCTTTCGTCTTCCTATGTACATTCGCCGGGTCTGTGAAGTACAAAAACAGAAAGCCTTAGTTGAGTGTTGGATATGGATTCTTGGAAAAGCTGAGAGCGAAGTTGGGCCTTGGTACATGCTATAGGAGTCGAGCCAAGGGCTGCATAGACAATTTCCAATGCTTCATACCAACCCCCCCCCTCCCTAATAGCTTCCTGCTAGTTTCATGTCTTATTATAGTTCGGGGCGGTGGTAGGGCAGATAATAATGCGATAGATCTCAAATCAACTCGAATATGTAAGCTGGAGAATGTCGACGCCAACCGGAATTGGAGCTCTCGGCCCACCATATTTTTGCTAGTATCACAGACCGCTGCCGGTACACCGATTAAAATGTCCGGCGTGATAACACCACTGACGAAATAGAGGAATAACATTCAGAGTCGATTTTCCTAGGACGTACAGGAACTAGTGCGCGCGGACCGAGCACATCTTTCGATTGGACTTCCTGGAAACCTACGAGATTGGAGAAACACATTCATTTCAGGCTCTCGGCATCCACTCCTCATTCCACACCAAGCGCGTTAGATTTCATTGACGGCCCAACCAGCTCGCGATATGGACGTCGGCACTATTGATGGACTTGTGGATGAAGTACCAACCGTACGTGACTGTTGACGTTCGGGTATTGTACGAAGGCATTGATAATTACGTAAGTGTTCCTAAGTTTCCATTTGATAGCCATTGCATGCTGGGGTTCGGCTCGTCGGTCGCAATACGCAATCTCGACAAGCGGAGCGACATTGGAAACCGAGAATCCGTGTTTAGTCACAGGAAACGAGATACTCGCCTCCTGACGCTAGAAACTTTAATAATAATCTTGTACCAATATTTCATGATTGATCCATTGACTACTAAGATTTGAACATTGCTCCTCGTTGGCTCGCACAATAGTTGTCTCGTTCTTGTGGCTCGAGATCGAACCGGACAAGCATTTCGAAACATACTAGGCCGAGCACCCTCAACCTTCGGGGGCAATGTACTTGCCCCGGCTTCTTATAACATCTACAGTCGCTTTCTAGCAGTCATCGAGGTGACCAATTCAAATGGGACTGCTTGCAGCGGAGACCCGTTCCAGAGAGCAGGCTGGTTTATAACTGTGCACGATATCAGGGACAAAAAACTCACAGACCTGAGTGCCGCGAATCGCTCGCAGAGGCTTAGATATGGTGAGAGATGGGGTAGGTCTGGATCCCGAGAGACGTTGCTGATATAGAATTCGCGACTCGCGAAGAAATGTACCGTGGGGAATTCCATGCTGTAAATAACAAAGTAGGCAAACATATAAGGTCCAACGATCAGAGTCCAGCCGACGAGTCCTCTACTGTTTTTCTATGGCCAAAATACAGGGGAACAGGGCTGGCAAGGCATGGGCAACCCTTTCGCGATTACGTACGACTGCAAAGCTGGGAATGCTTCGTGTGTTGAGTGAGCGCTAGAGCTGGCGTTCATATCCTCTTACCGCTTAGTTCAACTGGATTGCTAGGTTGGATTTAGGAAGAGCGCTGTTTCGTGGCCTCACTTTACATTGAACAAGTCTAGTGCCTTTGTGATAGCACACCACCAGGGCTTCGTGAGAGTACGGGCATGGGTATTGGTACGATTGTTCTTGTTATGAACTGATTCAAGGAGTGGTAAACTATACTGATAAATGCCAGTCCGCTAAAAGCCTGCCATGCAACATATGCGATAATGAGCAACTATAGGCCGCGAACAGGTAGTTGGGAAGATCGAGGGGGAACCTAATGAATGGTCCAGGTTAACCCGAACTGAAACTGCTCAACGTGCTCGCTATTGAGGCGAGTGACTGTTTCATGTGTTGCAGTACTCTAAGCGATGCAAAAACAAACCGAACTGATTTTTCGCTGAAGTTGCGCTCATATTCATGACAACGACCGAATGATTCGACTCGAATTGCGCTGGGTTAGCGAGCATATACCCATGTTTTGTTATGCATATAAGGTCCCTTGGAAGGAGTTTTTGATTCGCTGATACAAATCATTGGACTCATTCAGGAAAGTAAAGTATGACCCACGGAGTATTCATGGTATTCTGAGCAACGTGATGTACAGTCAACTGCAAAGAATATATGTCTGCTATCGATCTTGTACTTTGCCATTTGCCACATGCTCAACAGTAGGAACAGGTGCCACCAGATCAATATAAACGTGATGTATTTATGCTCAAACCCTGTTTCCGCCTGTTGTGTTGGAATGTGACGAGAGCCTTGTTTCCCCGGACTGAGCTGCTTGTGCGCACACCCATGGCTTGTATTTCTTTCGCTGGCATGTAGGACAACGCCAGAACGGGCAAAAGAAAAAGCCAGATGCGCTTCTATCCCGCTGCAGCATATTGGTTTATTCTGATACTGTCATCACACCCAACGACGCACTACAACAACCAGCGTTGATGCATCACCAGGGTCTGAGCCCGGTGCAGCAGCCCTTCTGGTGGCTGCCATTCTCAACAAGTTATGTGTTGGCGACTTATGAGAGCGAACTGTGCAGAGAAATAAAAGCGTTGTGGTAATCTTATCATGCAACAACAGCCCCCAGGTGTCTAGCAGAGTACAACCGACCAGATACGGTCAGCCTTTTACTCCAGAAGAGTGCAAACGCGTCGGTCTTGCCTAATCTTTCAATTATCATTTAGCCCTCATCATTACGGCATTTTCCAAGACCCTAGTTCACATCGGTAGTTCAATGACCGTAGCCGCATATTAAACAGCTTAGGTGAGATAATGAGCAAGTGTGTAGGCAGTCACAAAGGGTTTGTGCGATCATATCTCGCTTATTAGCCTCTTATGTGCCACTACTAGATCTCCTTGATGCTACTTCTTTCTAGTCCATGATTGTAACGTTGAGCGATTGATATAGTTTCACAATAGGTTGAGATCCAGTTGTTACTTGCCGCTGCGTGCATCACCATGCCTTGCATTGACACTACTTCGCGACAAGCAGTCTTCACCACGTACTGCTTTTTTTGTTCTCGTTACCAGAAACACTACTTCTTGTCTGCTTGGTACATCCTAACGACTATGGCCAGTACAAGGTGTGCCGCTGCAGCTCCTTGTAGCATTCAGCTTGCATTCATGTTGGATCGAAAATTCTCCAACACTGTACTTGTATTGTTAGAGGTTGCTATCGGGTTTAACATCCTATCAATTTTAAATCGCATGCCTGCTAACAGATTCTGCCCTTCGCTCTTTCCAGTTGTAGCGCGCTTTTTTGACAACCGTTTTATGAGCTTTCCAATCTGGTTGATTTCTGACATTGCCACAACTGGCGAGCTATCCGCAGCAATGTTACGGAATGGATTGGCATAGAATGTATCCAGAACTTGGACAGTATTGGAGGCATGGTGGGCGGCTGAGATCTCTGCAGTAGCATCTCCTCCTGTTTAATTCCCTTTGGCGGTTTATGCTCAATGTCCCTGCTGTGTTTATTCTCATTAATACGTATCGCGGGGTACTGTCAACTCCTCCCGTTCACACATTCGCATGGTGTGGGTTTAAGTGCATGTAACCAGAACACTGGATGGGAATAGACTTGGGTAGTAATTGAATGATGTCCTTCACTGCAATCTGACTTGGAAAGAAACAAGGAAACAGCGATGTTTGTAGGCCGCTTGTAGTATGTAGTGTTCTTATTCTGCCAGGGCTGTATGATTCAATAAGACTGACACCACCTTAAAATGATCACACATACAATCCAGGTATTGTAGCAATGGGGATGAGGTAACTGCAATCATGTTCATTCTCACTTCTGTGTGGTATGCCAATCCTCGCTGCTTGAGAGTGTCTGACTGGGCATCCAACAACCTGTGAACGGAAGGTCTATTCGATGAAAGCTTTAAAAGACAGCCTGAGTCTTGCTGTGGCCTTAGCTATCAAGGTCGTTGTTCCTTCTTTGATCCGGCAATAGTCACAGCTATCAACATGATTGTTTGCACCCTCCTCAATTGGGGAAACAAACCGATCAGTAAATACTCCATCGAAAATATCCAACGGGAGCTCAACCTTCCCGGCGTACTCTTCTGCTGCCTCCTCTTCACTGATGGCCTTGGAAGCTTCGACTCGCGGTTACTGCCCATCTGTGTCCGGTCTACTTGTATTGTTAGTGTATTGCTCCTGCCATGTTCGATATTGTCACTGCCTTGGGGGGGTAGTTTTATGTGTTACATGTCAGACATTATAACACTCAGCCAACGGAAAATCCAACGACAAATTAGAAAGTAATCAAACGAGCGTAGCTGCCTTACAGTGATGCATAGGTGTGTGGTCTTGCTTTCCAAATTTACAATTACCAGCCTCGTTGGCGGGGTCCTAACTTTGTATATAAGCAGGGCTTTCACCCCCCCAACCCCCCGATCTTCATTTCTCCCTCTTCTTTTCTCCGCCGTCACTCTAATTATCAGTCTTCCTCGAACCGTCTTCCACCATCTCCCAACTTTCCCCAGGACCAGCTGTTGTCACTCCACCAGATTCTCAACGCATACCACAATCTGCTCGAATAGCAGAGTAAATCAAGGTAAGCATCACGTCTCCAATGTATATCTGGGATCGCGCCTCTGTTTACTCGGTCCCCCTCCCGGCATGTTTCTCCCCAATCGACCCAACCGCCAACTTTCCATACGCGTAACCCCCCAGCCACTTTGGGCTTCATAGCTCAGCTCATCCACTGCAAATCGTTTCTGACCTCAGCGCTGTTGCAACTCACCTGCATCCCGGCATATGAAACAGCAACGTTTCATACCACTGACAAATCGTTCTCAGACCAATCTTACCAATCAACAGCATCGTCCCTCGACGTCACAATGGCCGACGACAAGACCAACGAGACCGTCGCCAAGGCCACGGATACCGACGTCAAGTTTTTCACCACCTTCTTCTCCTTCGTCCCGCAAAACATCCCAGGCTTTGACTGGGAGGGCTTTGCTCAGGCAATGGGCATGAAGAGCGCCAAGATAGCCAAGGTATACAACCCACTTCTAAGATTTTCCTCTTCTGTCCTTGATACGCCTACCGCCCCTCCCCCTCCCCCCCCCCTTTCCTGCGGCAAGACTAATCGGATTGTTTTACGCAGACCCGCTACGGCCAGATTCGCAAGAAGCTGGGCATCACCAGCGCCGTTGCCGAGAAGGGTGACTCAGTTCACACCACCACTGCTGGTCCCTCCACACCTTCGAAGGTCACCAAGGCGAAGACCCCTCGCAAGACCCCAGCCAACGCCGCCGCCCAGCGTCGCAACCTCATCTCAAGCTTGGATGATGGCTCCGCTGGCGATGCCACCCTGGCCGCCTACGATGATGATGACGAGGAGTGGTGCTTGGTGATAGGACGGATGATAATGCCCGCTGAAGGTTACAATGAGTGGTTACGGCCTTGAGAAGGAAGAGTGTAGCAGACATGACAACGGCCGATTAGGTACATCTCAGTAAGTGCGAATGAATTGGCGCAAATGGATTGACTTCGCAAATGAATCTCTAATTGATTGTGCCCTTGACATTTGGCGACAAGTTCTTGGTGTTTTTGTGCTTCACGTTTGCAAGTATAAGGCCAATCTTCGATGGTTTCGGATCGGGTCCCAAACAGATCGCTGAATTCACAACGGCTGAAGTTGCCGAATTGACATATGTTGAAGTCCCTGAATTGACTCTTGCTACCATTTCCGAACTGACGTCGGCTGAAGTCGCCGGAATGACGTTTGCTGACCCAGTCGGACACGGCCCGTGCCATGACCTCGCATTGATTTTCTACCAAGTGTATCAACCAGTGTAACTTTGCAGCTCCGATCCGCCGTGATGTCCGAGCTTCTGCCGTTCCATCCGGACTCTGCACAGTCGTGTCAAAAAGCCTTGAAACTACTTTCTCTAAGCGAAGACACCGCGTCGTAATGCAGAGGTCCAAATCTATAATTCGGGTTTGCGCCATCTTTCGATACCGATTTTACGCAGTGATTCCTATCCTATGAGCAACTTGTCAAGTACCAACACAAGACGTCTTTCAGGTTTGTGATGTCGCTATTCCGGTCCCTTGGCATTGCTTGGTGTTACTATTGGTTCACACGGGTTATCTCTTCTTCTATCTAACTAACTATATGGCGCGTTATTCAGTATTCCATTAAAAGTCTAACAAACGTGTATCGCTATTGCCTTTGTCCGCAACACTGCTGTGCTGACGGTCCCTGCCGAGCTCAGTACCAATGACGGATAAAGCTCACGGCATTTATCGTCGTTCACCACACCCAAACACTCAAGGTGAACACACGGTTCACGCAGGCGAGAATCTATAGATAATGGAAGACCACCGAGTCTCTATAATAGCTCATTAAAGCTATAATTTCGGAATAACTTTGCAGTTAGATGGGCTACATAACAAGGAACATCGCAGGAATAGTACTTGCATATCCAAGCCTCTAGATCTCTAGTAAAGGTTTATATAAGAGTACGCATGACCTGGAGTTTCCATTCTCTATAACTTGGCCTATAAGTGACATAATGTATTGCAATGTGCTGTGAAATGCTGTGCATAGCCTTGAAAAGCCTACCCACATGAACAATATTAAACATTGCGACCATGCAAATTTTGGCTGTCGCAACGTGGAAGTTCGGTATCTTCGTATCAATGGTGCAGGTTTGTCACCTTATTGGCTGTGGCGAGACAAAAGAGTGCGATTTGGTTACAAAATCTAGCTACAATATCGATCACAGATACTATGGTGGCTCAGACGGCTCAGTTGCGCTATTATTGTTGCCACGCTCCACGAATCGACCAACATACTTTGGAACTACGGAGCACCGCAACATTGAGGACGGGAGACTTCTCCCGGTTGATGGCAGATCAATTTCCTTGACTGCTTAAGCAGCTCACGAATTGGCGAGCTCGCGGTATAAAAGTAGTCATGCGAGCAATGGGACTGATACTGGTTCGACCAGGTCTGGAAGGACACTTTTCACTCTTGTGTGACTAGTGGAGAGTATAAGCACGATACATTTGATCCCAACTCAGTTTGAATGAATGCTTCCTTCAGGCTCAGCACCTTGTCCAACGTCGCCTTCACTTTCACGCACGATCAATGTCCACCCAAGGAAGTTTGCTGCTCAAAAGGCCGAGATCCAAGGACATGTATGATGCTAGTGTACTAATCTATGATAATACTGTTCAACCATCATGTCCGATTTCGTGGATTTCTATTGTTTGTATGGGTGCGGCGACGCTCGACTCGTGCAGTAACCAGGTAAACGGCGTCTCCGTTGGACTCGTAAATGAATAAACCGTTTTCTTCTAATTGATTGATGAAGATTAATATGCGGTTTAATAACGAGTGAGAGCTTAAATCGTCAACACTTACGATGGGTTGGCGTTCGCATCCAGCAGTTCCATAGAACAATAACGGTGGGAGGTAGAGCAATAAGCACGCCAACAAGCGTGATGATGGCTTCAGTAGAGAACGCCATTGTGGGTAAGCGGTCGGGATGCTCTAGAGGATTCAAATGAAGTAGTAGAATGTGTTTTTCAACATTTCATAGTCGAGTCAACATCAAAGTGTATTCTACTTTTGTATTCTGAGCATGAACAATATTGCCGGCAATTGTAGGGTCAACTTCAAGCGTGTAAGTCATATCTTGTCTTAATCTTATATGCCATTGTTGCAGCCCTGCCACAACGCCAGGAATACGACCTTGCGTTTCGCCCTATCTCAAGTCTAGGCTCGAAGTCTAGGCTCGAAGTCTAGTTCTGGCAACCAACCAGTTATGCTTTGTTGTGGCGCTTGTTGCCGTCGAACCTGCTAACCTATATGTGGGTCATGGGTGTGCTGGGCTGGTCAAGACGGGGGACATGGGTGAGCTGGGTACGATTTTGGCAGTTGTCCACACGGAAATTTTCTTGTCTTAGCCAAGAAACACCCCTACCGCAGCGTTCAAGTTCTGGTAAAGGGCCAATCAACGGACAATCAGCATAACCAATGAAATACCCTGTCGCAAGATTCAAGTTTTGGTAAATATCCAATAGCATCTATCTTGCCCCTCAGAATCAATACATGTGAGCTTGTATGCCTGAACACCATGTTGTTCGACTGCATTTGCGCCTTTCGAGCACAACACTTGTCCTTCAGCACAAAGTTTTACTTCGACATCAACAATGGCCGACGATTGGGAAACCTATAAGGAGACAATCCACCAGCTGTATATCACAGACGGCCTACCGCTGAAATCAGTGGCGCTTCGAATGAAAGAAAGCCATGATTTCGATCGCAAGTAAGTCAATCATTTGTTACATACGGAGCGTTTCTGACTATCCTTAATTCCGTCAAGTCTGGCCCAGTATCATCACAAGCTGAAACAATGGGGATTCCGGAAAAATCTGAAGGCGAACGAGCGCGAGTTGATCTATCAGAGAGTTGCTAAGCGTAATGCTGAGGATCCGAGCACTTCTCAGGTGATGTGGAACGGGCTGCCACTCCAAAGCAAAAGACTCAAAAGACTCCTGTCAAGAGTTCCGGTTTCTAATCCATGGACTCGGCCAAAAATAAGTATGTAGCCTAGCAATGACGGCAATAGAAACTACCTAGGTTGATGCAGAAACTCACGCAGTTGTCAGGCTCTACTCCATCTGAATGTGGCAAGTCGTTACAGCTTGTTGTCGCCATGTCGCCTAGAGAGATATCTCCATTGCCACGCAAAAGCTGGTTTGCGCTCTTGCCCTGGTTCAAGTTTACGAGAGACATCTGTCTGGACTTCGTAACTTTTCAATTTCTCAATCCGAGACAGGATCCGTGGGCTGACGTGTCTATGGTACCAATCCACGAACTCGGCTCTTTCGAAGAGCTGACAGAAAATGCTTTGCCATTTACGTCGAAAGTTAGCCCACAATTATGCATGATGTACTTGATTCCCGAAGAAGCGCCAAAATCTACAGCATATCTCCAAAACACGATCCCGGAGGAGTATGATGGCGACCACAACAGCATTATCACCAGATTGAGGGACGGTAGCGCCAGGGAATTTGAGTCTGAAGCGCTGAGGATATTGCTGTACAAACTTTCGAACAAGATGAAAGCTAGCTTCGATGCTAGAGACGATCTGACAGATGCGAAGATTCTTGAAGTCATCAAGACATGGGCTGAGATGAACCCACAGTGGCTGAAATCCGTCTTGGCGTCGCGAGGGTCATCAGCTACGGCGATCGCGGAGAGCCTCTTCGCCATGGCCATCCGCCAAAGCCATTCTGAGATAATCTCTAGTATCCTCGAGACCCAGCTTGTCAGTCCAAATGATCCCATCTTTGCCGCTTTGAAAGAGTGGAACTACATCTATAGAAGGGGATTCGTACCCACAACTCTTGTCTGGGTCCCTCCCAGCTCTTTCTGCACACCCCTACAATTGGCTGTGTCGACAGGAAACTGGGCGCTGATGGAGACTTTGATAGAATACGGAGCTGAAGTTGACATAGAAAAGGACTCTCAAAGCTTATCGCCCCTAGAGTTGGCCTGCTCTCTGGGGTCATTCACCACTGCTGAGGTGATGGTCAAAACTCTTCTTGCACGCGGTGCTGTTGTGAATAGGCCGAAACTGGAAACGAGGCCGACTGTACTCATGATCGCAGTGGCTACCGCGAACATACAACTTATACCTCTCCTCGTGAAGCACGGTGCAGAAGTTGAGAGAACATGGACCCCTGGTAGCACAGGTGCATACTAGCTAAGTGCTCTTCGCTTGGCAATACTTGGACGCAACATGAAAGTTCTTGAATCATTGATGATATCGTTAAGATGCCGCCGATACTTAGCGGAAGATCGTGACTTGATGGTCTTGGCAATTTCATGTGGGAACTACGAAGGTGCCAAATATTTGGCACAAGCCGGAGCCAGTTCTGCTATAGAGGCTAGCTGGGGCGAATACCCTCTGACGATAACTATCTTCATGGAACAGGCCGGAATAATTACAGAGGGACATCTTTGGTCTTCGATGTTGAGGTCGATTAAGCTCGAATGGGTTTAAGGTTTGCTATGTACGCGGCTAACACCTATGCACGCAGCGGCGTTCCGCGGAAACATGCAGCTTCTAATGTTCTTGTACCAAAAGGGCATTGACAGAACAAGACAACATAGCCATTGGACACATTTACCGCACCTACGGAAATTCGCCCACAGGTCCTTGGACCGAGCTTACAACACCCTTTTTAGTCGCCTTTTACCAATGTCATACCAGTTTTGCGTTAGAGCTACTCGATCTAGGAGGCACCAAATTTCACGGAGGCGAAGTTGCGCTAGCTGCTCGGACAGGATCTATAGATTTGGTGTTCGCCCTTTTATGTGCAGGTGCTAGTCTTTGCGGTCGTTGGATGGACGCCACCCCGATCCAAATGGCCGTTAGACACATACATGTTGACATGGTTTATTTCTTAATCGGAAAAGGTGCTGCGTTCTCTGGCGGTGAGCTATCTAGTGCCATCTTTTCCGAGGACTAACAGTTGGTGGAGTTGGTTTGGGAATATTCCACACCTCAACAACTTGAAGCTCTTGGTCCAGCGTTAGAGAGTCCCCTGGAAGTAGCTTGCTCTATTGGAGACAGAGCTACAATTAACCGCATCATGCAATCATCTTGGGTTAAGTACGACTCTGCAGCGCTTTGCGCCAGCGTGTGGAATTGCGTCAGCCTCTATCCCATGGAAACCGAATTGGTTCATTTGAACAATAAAGAGAACTTGCGTCGTCCTTCATACAGCTGTTCTTTTCATTCCACAGCGCCCTCCCGAATAGATCTCCTCAACCATTTGTTGAGACGCCGTGATCATCGGTGGGGGATGAACACTTTCGAAATGACAGCTCTAGCAATTGCAGTCAAATACTATACAGTTTGCGGTGACATTTTGTCTACTCTTCTCCTGCACTTGCAGCCTACATTAATTTTCCCACTCCAAGTGCCAGATAATCCGTATAGCCCAAATCTCTGGTGGCGGCTTGGTGAAACTCCTGTCGGTCAATCTCCGTTACACACCGCGGTCTCTTCAAAATCCTCGACTCTAGTTGCTATACTGCTGGACGCCGGGTTCGAGCCAGATAACGAATGCTTTCTGCGGGCTTTGGAGTTAAACAGGGCGCATGGACAAACACAAATCACTACTGTCATCCTGGCCGCCAAACATCCATGCGCTTATAGCGAGGCGGTGATTGCTCAGGCATTTGAGGACGCAATCGAATCGGGCGACAGACAGCGAATCAAAAAGCTCATCAGTTTTGACTTGGAGCTAAACTGCAGGAAGAGCCCCAGCGAAGGCTGGACGCCTCTTCAGCTGGCCGCATGGTATGGCGACAGTGACATGGCACAGGAATTGATCGCAGCTGGAGCTAGCATTAATGCACCTCCAGCACCTCAAGCAGGGGCCACAGCCCTTCAGGCGGCAGCGATTCTCAACAAGATCGGCATTGTGCGAACTTTACTAGAGCTTGGGGCTGAGATCAACGCCCCTCGTGCCGAAAGCTATGGGAGGACAGCTCTCGAAGGTGCTGCTGCACACGGAAGACTGGATATGGTCAGTCTTCTCCTCGAGAAGGGCGCCAAAACGACCAATGAATATCGCGCCCAGTACATAGGCGCCATTGGATTTGCGTCTAAACATGGCCACCATGCCGTTGTTTCAGTACTCAAGAACCATCGAGAGTGGACTGACGAGGATACTAGGCTCCAGAACTCAAAGGACCTAATGAGCGAATTCTATGGCAGTCTGTAAGGCAGGAGGAAGAACGGGGCTTGTTCCATTTGCTTTGAAACGCATTTCGAGGGTCGAAATAGTCCAAATCCCCAAAAATGATTAAGAATGATTCACTATTCTATGAATATCTTTACTCCAATTCTATCTGTCATTGTATGCATCCATTCCCATTCGTCGCTCTTTGCCCCTCGGCATCCAGGAGGCAATCTAGAACAACATCATACAGGTGTCCGGATCTGATCGACTCATAGACCCTCGTGTTGTACAGTCCCATGCTGGGTGTCACGCCATCCTCTGTCGCTGATTCCGACGAAGCCAAGTGTGCTTCTCCCAAGAACGGTACGTTGAGATCTTTCCGAATGAAATGATATATTCGCCGAGAAGCTAGACCAATATGGGGCGTTGCATCAGGGGGTGCGTCCTTGCGGCCCTCAATCTCTATAGTTCGCAAGTCAAGCGCCTGGCATACTGCTAGAAGATGCGCCGAGACGATCTGAGACAGAACGTCGACGGCCTCGAGTGTATACCGGGCTGATACCAGTGCCAAAGAGTTGAGCGCCTGATTGCCCATCTCAGCTGTCTGAACATGCGACCCGACCGGATTGGCCAAGAACCCAAGCTCCGACGTTAACGCCGCCACAACGACATCGAGACCCTTGAAGAGGAACGAGTCATTAGCGTCGTCGGAGCACAGATTAGGGGGCAGGCCCCAACTAGTCGCCGGATTGATCATCTCGGTACACTGCGTGAAGAGCATGCGCCCGATGCTCTGCAGACCTTGCCGCAGTTTCTCTGTCGCTGAGGTGACAGCACGTGCTTGAAAGTTACCGCCATGAAATACACGGCCTGTCTCTGCATCTACCAGAGGGTTATCCGTCACTGAATTCAGCTCGACAGTCAATTGGTCGTACGCCAAGCAGAAGTCTTCCAGTACCGGACCAATCCATTGACTGGCGGTTCGGAGCGAATAGCGATCTTGTCGCAATGTCGCAACATTCCGGCTGTCGTGACGATTAAGCAATTTCGACCCTGTCAAAAATGCTTTGATGTTCCGGGCGCTGTCTACCTGTCCAGGATGGGGTCGTATTCGAGCGATAAAAGGCTCGAAACTTTCGTCACTCCCCCGTAATGCTTCCACGCTCATGGCCGTCAGCACCTGCGAAAGCGTCGCCAGATTGAGACACTCGTACGCTCCTAGAGCTGCAACACCAGCCGAAACAGCTGTACTGTTCACAATGGCAAGACCTTCTTTGGCGTGTAAGCTAATGGGTGTAATCCCAGCTTCCGACAGGGCGATATCGGCTCTCTTTACCTTCCTGCCCCCTTCAACATCTCGCGGGCCACAAAAGGCTGTTGTCGATGTCTTGCCTTCCATGAGGGCGCCTATCCACGCAAGCGAACTTAGGTCTCCTGAAGCTGAGATGCTCCCTCGGACTGGCACTCGTGGGATGACATCGCTATTCAGAAGATTAACCAATGAGTCGGTAATATCAATGCGAATCCCGGATGCACCGCCAGCTAATGAGTTCAAGCGGATCAGCATCGAAGCCCTCGCCCATGATTCCGGCATGCAGGTAGCAGCAAGGGGATCATTCAACGGTAGCGATTGTCTCGTCGACATACGTTGCTGCCGTCGCAACTTTCCATTTGTTCTTCCATTATGTTCGTGCGGTACGCCGTTGTTCACGATAGAATGACCGTTGGCCTTCGATTCAAATTGCTGCTTGCCATCGGAGACTATGCCACAGGTAAGGTGGCTGATCAAGCTTTGTTGAACTCTTTCCACATCGTTCGATCTCGCGTCTGCGCTGCCGCCGAATCCTGTATTGACACCGTATATGACCTCGCCTTGTGCAATCTTTTCCGGGATGATCTTGCTGCAGACCTGTATAGCATCGATAGAGTCGGGTGTGAGCTCCACATGCTCCAAGTGCCTCGACACTGCCACCACATCGGCGATGGTGAGATCTCTTCCGCTGATCGCTAATTTGGGTGTATCCGATGATTGAGAGTCTCGCCATTGTGACAGAACTACATCTGTGAACATGCGAGGCAAAGTCGCCATAGTGTATAGTACCTAAAGAGCGCGTATGATTAAAATTATTGAGAAATCACGTGCAAAGTGTATGAAAAACAATGCTGCAAAGATCGACTGCTCGTAATCATTAAAGAAATCACGAAGCCCTTTTCGCGATGTATACGGGACGATTGAATTGTGAAATGAGACCGATGACAAGTCGGACGGTCACCGCTTGATCGGCTAGTTATCTACACCGCTCAAGCCACCCGTCTCATTATGCTTTAGGGCTTAATCGTGGCCCCATAACAAGTCGCCAATCACCGCTGCAAGACTCACAGTCGGCCGAATCCTTCACTGCTTCTACGGCCGGAAAACTAAGGTATTCACTGGGATTGGCATACAGCAGGTCGTGCACATCATGCAGCTGAAGCCCCAGATCTGATCATGGGCTGGTCGCAGAACTAAGTTGGGTAGGTCCCCTGTGGAGCGGCGAGCCGAGCTAAGCTGAATGAGCAACGGTTCGCCTCAATCAATCGTGACTACATAGAGCAACGATCATCAGTTATATCAGTTGACACGCGGTCAGTGGGGTTCCGAACAAGCTAAAAAGCAGAGACTCACTAACTAATGCGTGGCAGATCAAAAGCAAAAGCTCGGTGTTGTAAGCCCGGCCCCGTCCACCACGTGCAGTAGTCTATCGGCCGTGACATGCCATTCGGAGGACAAAGCGATACGGAGTCGCCTAAATGCTCCTATCGGATAAGTTTGCTAAGATCCGCTGTTCTTACCGAGATCCTCTTCGGTGCCGAATGCACTTCCATGGAGTTCTTGAAGCGCGCCTTTCGCATATTCGTTATCGAGAACGCTCATGGAAATTTCTGACAGATGTTGGTTGACCTGCTGAAGAACTACGAGGCGAAAGTTACGTTACATTAAAAGGCAGGCGACAGTGTCTTACTGTTTGCGCTTCGCTGTCATCGGGATAGTGCATCTGGTACTCCGCAACACTACTACCTTCTAAGCAAACAGCTATATCGATGCTTAATACCACTGAAGTTGGACGTTCCGTTGTGTGAACCAAGTCAAAGGTAAGCTTCATCCTCCGCTGTGTTTCCGGTGCCAGACACAACATAAGGGACTCTTGATACCAGGAAGCTAAGCTGATCAGCAGCTTTCTATGCTATTTCGACTGGAGGCTTGCTCGGCATCTTCGACTTCGCTGCCAGGGTTGTGTCGTCCTCGCCAGCCATCATCTCGACCGGTACAGCCGCTGCGCCCACCTCGTGCCTGTGATCCGCAAGCATCTCACTCTGCTCTGTTACCTGTATCTCCTGTCTCGCCTGAGTCTCGTGGCTTGCTACAGCGGCAGGTGAACCGGCGTTCAATCCATTACCAGCTTGCCGGCGCCAAAGCCAGATCCTGGCAACATACCAAAGCGAAACCCCCCACTCCTGCAGCCACGCCAATTTTGACTTCGCACCGCTCGAACGGCATTTGGAATGAGAGCCCGGATCGAATATTATGCCGCCCGAATCTGTGGCGTTGTCTGTCCCAGTCATGTTGCTCCCATTGGTGCACTCGAGTTCTGCTATTGCACCCTGATCTCTCTGTCGAGTAAGATAGGCACGGTCGAAGTCGGTATTCCATACTCTCACAGTAACAGATACTACAACCAAGTTGCGAGTTTTGCGATGCAACGAGTCCGCTGCTCTGGGCATTAACCCTGCATCAAGTTGCCATTTGTATTCAAATGTAGTCGTCTCGAATCTGGTATGAACGGAGCACTCAAGTCTCAATGGCTGTCGCTTGAGTCGAGTAGTGGTGAAAATGGCATGCAAAGAAGCAAGTATCTGTCGAGTTCGTCTGCGTATAGCTTGGAATGCACATCTGGACGGTGCGTTGGGGGGCTTCTCAAGCTATGTTGCCGCCTCGGTGTCGTGCTCTGGAATATCAGCACCTGCTCACTTCGCTCAGCTTCTACCTTACTCGTTCCTCACACATACCAATGTCGTGTGCCATTCCATCTCTCAAGCTTTTCGGCCTCCCACTTCGCGAATGGTGACCTAAACTTGATCTGGCGAAAGACTTTCCGGAAAGAGTATCTATCGGGTGAGTGGACACCACCCTTCTGTTCCTCATTATCTTGGCTAGTGTCAGTACTCGGCGGTATCTTCGTCGCCGAGAGGCTAACATTCGGGTCATTGGCAGCGATCGAGTCTTTTTCATCAGCGTTCTCCATTTGGATCCCAAGCCAGGACGCAACTTCCCTGAGAGCTGTGGCCGTCAGATGGCTCCGGGACGACATCAGCACCAACCGAGGTGTCAGGGCCTGTGCTGCTTGCGTGTATAGCGACTTGGAACCCGAGTCGACTTTCTCAAACATGGCTGTGACCAAGTCTGTGATGCGACCGGCTTCTTCGTTGGTCACATCTCTAACGTTCCTGCTGCTGCAAAGTTCGATCAGGAAGATCTTCCAGATCGTCATGATAAGCTCTTCGTCGATAACACACGTTGACTCGGCGACTGTCTGAAGCAGCGATAAACTAAATTGGTAAGAGGCTGGCATCCGCAGGCGCAACGGGAAAGTTGACGTCAATAACCCTAGCCAAAATTGTAATATGCTTTGGTCGGTTGTGGAAACGGACTCGGCGGTGAGGAGGTGTCCTTTGATATACGATCGCAGCGAATAAACAACGATAACCCTGAAGAACCCAATGTCCTCGCTACCCGTCAGTAGAGTTGATTCGTCGTGTATTGAGACGAGGCTGCTAAAGTGGTTATCACAGTTCTTGGTTTCCTCAATCCACTTCTTCCCCTGAACCATTTGGTCCCAAAAGAGTATGGTGGACCAATGAGCTTGCGGCTTTACGGCAAGTCGGTCTATTCCCCCTTTAATATGCTCGGCCAGATATGGCCGGATATACTGGCCCGCGACATTCCAATGGGACATTAGTGAGCTGTCGAGCAGTTCTAGATATGCATCTGGTATGCTCCCTCCTTCTGCTTCTGCTAGGTGAGCGTACCTGAGAGCAGTATACATGCTGTCCCACACAACGCTGTACCTTGTGTATACCACATCTGCGGGCTTCGTGCTTTTGATTACCATGATGCATGATTGGATCAGCCCGAGGTACGGGTTGGCACCACTCCAGCTTTTGATCCTGTTCCATATTTCTTCGTCACGCAAGAATTCAGCTGCTGTTTTGTGTATGAACTCAAGGTGCGGTCGAGAAAAGTGCTCCCGTGGCTCCCCCAGGCGTCGTTGGTTCTTTCGCTCCTGGAATTCTAGCAGACCGCAACATCTGCTGCGAATGCGACTTTCCATCTGTTCACACCTCTGCCGTTCGCCCTTCTTGTTCAGGGCTTGAGTTGGTGCAGACTGGACTTGAGCCCAACGTTCCTCGACAAAGGATAGTTGAATCGCTAGAAGGGGATGGCGGCGTATGTCCAGCTCAACAGACTGGCTCTTGAGAAAGGTCTGGAAGAAGTCAGATGCCTGAGCCCTGTAGCGGCCAGGTATCTTATTGAGCATATGTGCGTAAAGATCTGCGAGATCCGAGGGAAGCTCCTCTAGGCGCAGCTCAAGTTCTTCCAGGCTATCACCATCGCGAAGACCATGAAGCAACGAACGCACAACCAGAGCCAACCAGAGGAAGACACCCGAGCTCTTATCAACCAGGTCTTTAATCAGCTGCAGCCAGTTGTCTCCTCTTTTCTTGAGAGCTTTTTGGAGCAAATCCGAGGCATAGTTATGCATGTCCTCACGAGTCAGGTCGTGAAGCCGAAGACCCGGTAGAGAAGAGGAGGCTTCAATACATGCTGTAATTGGCCGACTCGATATCAATAACTTTACGTGCGACGAGGAAGATAATTGAATAAGATGTATGAGATCAGTGTAGTCGCCGTCGTACTCATCTATGCCATCGATGAGGAAGAACATTCGACATCGCGGGCTGGCCTGGTCGAGCAGGCGGCGGAAATATTTCTTGAGCTCACTCAAGGAGGGTGCGTCACCCTCGAAGTCCCGTGAGCGCATCGCATCCCTACAATGCTCGGGCATGATCACTGGCACCAAGTCCGGGTGCTTGCTCAGCACATCATGGAGCAGGGACCGGAGGAGACCACCCTGGGTCTTTTGCAGTTTGCTCCCCAAGTTCCAAAAGTAGAATGATGCGCTGATCGATCTACTCGTCCCAAACCACGACTGCAAGAGATGCCAAGTGCGTTCCTCTTGCCATATGTACTTCATCAGAGTCGACTTGCCCGAGCCAGCTTTGCCGTTAATCCAGTAGCAACCACTTCCTTCGCGGAGCCAGCGGGGAAAGTCTGACCATGGCCTTTGGTGCCCAACCGAGTGCTGGAAGATCCAGCGGAAAGTCTGTCTGTGAGCGTCATTTACATTGTCCTCTCTATCGGTGATCTGCCGAAAATACATCCAGGACAGGATGGACTGATGTAGAAATGAAAAACTGAACTCGTCTAAAGACGACGAGACCTGCGCCTCGGAAACAGAATCAGTCAGGCGAAGTACGCTTTGTTCGAAACGTCCTGACACTAATGTAGCAGGATTGGCCTGTTGCCCTCGTGGTGTTAAGGCTCTCGTTTCACCGGTGCTGAGGGTCATAATGGCCGCAATGACATCTCCGTGGTGCTTTTTGACGTCCTTCATGCTCTGATCAAAGTCGTCCCGAAACCTCTTGAGCTCGCCTTGATTGAAGGATACGATTTCTACTACCTTTGAGCCCTTTTTCTGCAGATCATCAAAGTGCCGAGCGTTGTCTGTAGCATAATGGTCTACCTTGGCACTGACACAGGCCAACACTCTGAGGGTGAGTTGTTCCTGGAGGATGGAGAGCCGGGATCGCAGCGAAGCAATCTCATCCGCCTTCCATATTGTTTGCAGGGCCTGTAAGAATGTCCTCCATTTGCCAACTTCGATCTTCTTGCCTGCCATCGCCATCGCTTCAATCTCCGCTCTATCGACCTTCTTCGGTCGAAGGGAATGAAGTGCTGCTACAAGACGAGTCGCTATGCGGCCACACTCTTCCATGATCGCATCAAGCGCCTTCTAGGCTTTTAGCGCACAGTAAGGGAGGAAATGGTGAGTTTGGGGAATGATAGGGCTCACCTCTTCATGTTCCTTGAGCCCTCCTCTCCCGCCATGCACACGCTTACGATCTTTCAAAGTTGCATTGAGTTTGAGAAGGTCATTTGTCGTCTGCTCAAAGGCCTCGTACGTGAGGGGCTGGCCACTCTGCCGGATTTCGCCATAGTCTTTGAGGAGCTGGGTAGTGAAGTCAATGAACTGAACAACCGCCGCGGCGATATTGAGCGCGCTGATTGGATCCATCAAGCGAGGCCTGGAGCAAATTTCAAGCTGTACGCCGCCAAAAGACGAGAATGACAGTAAAACACGACTGGCATTGCAGCTCGCAGTCGAGTCTGCGGGCAGCTGGTGCCTGGGTTCATATGTGCTGCATGGTAGCATGTGCGTGCGCCTGGACTCGGCTCAGCCGCAGCTCAGCCAGTCGTCTTGGCATTGTTACCACAGCCAGTTAGAGGAGAATGAAATGCATCAAGAGAGCATTTGCTCATCGCTGTGATTGTTGTAGCACACTTGAGAACGCCTTTCGAGCTGCCCTGCAGACCGCCTCGCTTCCGACGAGACGAGTTGGGCACAGGTTGAATGGATGCGGATTGGGGGGCAGGCCACCAACAATAGTTAGGTAGGTACCTAAGTGATGAGCAGCCGTAGCGCAGAGTGAGTATTAGCTGATAACAAAGTTAATACGGCATTCTTTCAGCTCAATCTGCCCTACCAATTTCGTTTTGCAAAGTCTTCTGAAAGGGAGCAGGGTGCTCAACGTACCTTATCAAGAGGGAGCTTTTGCCATGCGCCCGATGTGCGGGGCCTCCCGGGCGGTTGGTAGGGGTCCTAGCGGCTTGCAGTCCACTGACGCCCAGATAATTGGCACATGCTGCACGAATCTTGGCCGCAATCTGACAAGCACAGCCCTTCTAGTTTCTCCGTCATCGCCAGTCTCTCTCTAAGTCCTTGGTTTCAATCCTTCAAGAGCTTTTACCATCACTCAGCCGCATCTCAATGCGCATCTTTCTTTTATCAATGTGCAAAGAGCGTAAACAGTGTGCCAAAGAGGTCCCAGTCCACCGAGCCAGTCAGCACGACGGAGCTAGAGACATCACGCGCAGTGACCACTGCAATAAGGGTGTGGTAGTCCGAGGGCGTCACGACGAGAGGTAGCAAGTGAGCTGAAGGTGAACGTATCGTAATAGAACTCCTAGAGACAATTCATGAGAGACTGGCCCAACAGACACTAGGAAGTCATCACGAAACAAAGTTATAGAGTCAAACATGGCAGCGGGTAGCAGAGGTGGAGTTGAGGCCACCATAATGTGTAGAACTGACGGGTCCGCCTGCGTCCCGAATGGTTGGGCCACCAAGTCAACACGGAGAATCCGACGACGTGGAACTCAACGTTATTCTAAAATCTGCACCGGCAATGACCGCTGGCTCGCACTAATCAAATAGCGCCTTCACTAGAGTAAGGTACGCCTTCGGCACGGTCAATAAGACTCGAGGACTTGCTCGTCGCCTGAGGGAGAACACGTGGTATAAGGAATGATAATCCGACTCCCTTATGAGCAATAAACCCGCAAACCATGAGATTTTGATACCTTGTCCCATGGCCCCTACAGCTCGCTCGACTTGCTCGCTTCTCAGATCGTCCCGATTAGATTGGATTGGATTGGATTTATTAATCGTTTAACTTTAGGTTATAGGGCTAATTAACAGCGGTTTCGGCGCTTAGTTGTCCTTTTAGTAATTTTGGCGCTTAACCGGCTTTTTTACTTTACGTAATTTTAAAGAGATTTATATTCGAGTAAACGGCGGAAATTCCGCAATCGCCGATAAAAAAAAAAACTTCTAATATTTTAATACCGTTATAATAGCCTTATATTTTCGTACGCCTTATTTATATATAGTACTATAGTTTTAAAAATTTGTAACTACGGTTTTATTTTTTTATAATTTATATCGTTTTTTTAAAAAGTTAAAATATTTTTTTTATATTAAAATTAAATAAGTATTTATAAATTTTTATTCCGAAAAAATTATAAAATTGCGTTAAATAATATTTTTTTTTAAAATTATAAACTAAAACATATTTTTAATTATGTTTTTTCTCGTATTTATAAATTATTATTTTATTTTTAAAATAATTAAACTTATAATAATATAAAATAAAATAACTATATTTTAAACGTTTTATTAAAAGTTTATAAAATAAGTTTTAACCGAAATTAAGCTTTAAAAACTTTTTTTAAAATTTAAACTAATTAATTTTTTATACGTTATAAAATTTAAGTTTATAGTTTTATTATTATTATACCGATTATTTTATAAAAGTTTTTTTAATTTTGCGTTTAACGTACGTTAAAAAAAAAGTTTAAAAAATATAAATAATTTAAAAAAACGGCTTGTTTAAAAAGTTCGCCCGTTATTTTATCGGCGGCTTTGTTTTTTAAAATATTAATATATTTAAATAATTAATATAGTTTAAAACGTTATTTTGAAAAGCAAACGGTTTTACAAAAATCTATAAAATAATTGTTTAAACTAAAAAAATTGCCGTTAATTAAATTTATAAAAACTAATATATTATTTAAATAAAAATAAAAAATATATTATATATTATAATACCGATTATAAAACTAATAAAAAACTTTTAAAATATTTTTATATTTAATATTAAAAATTTTTTTTTTATTTAATTAATTTATTATTATATATAATAATATACTTTTAAAATAAATTATAAAACTTTATATTATTAATTTATTTTTAAACCCGTTTAAATATATAATAATCGTATTTTTATCGTTTTATCGTTTTATCGTTTTATTAATTTATTATTATATTATTAAATTACTTAATATATTTATTAATTTCAAGTTTTTTTTTTAATAAATAAAGTTTTATTTAAAAAACTAAAAATTAATAAAATATAATTTTTTAAATCTTTAAATAATATTTATTAATAGTTTATAATATTATATTTTGTTTTACGACTTTTTTTTTAAATTTTTAAACGAATAAATATTTATTATTTAAGCGCGTTATTTTTATAATTTTTTAATTTTTAATTTGTTTTAAAAAAACTTTTTTTAAAAAAATATCCGTTTTTTGTAACGCCGCCGAATATAAAAAAATATACTATATCGGCAAAACGGCTTTAGCTACTATATTTAATGCTTTATATATTTTCTAAATTTAGTTTATAATTTTTACGTTAATTAAATAGTTATAGCTATAAAATAACTATTTTTCGCTACCGTTATATTATATATTATTACTATATATAGTTATTAATAATATTATTGCTTTAGTTATTATAATAAATATTTTAATAAATGTTTTTTTTAATATTATTAAAAAATTTTATAAACGTAGTAATATAAAAAGTTTCTTTATTTATATATTAATATAATACTTAAAACATAAATAATAATTTATAATAAATTTTAATTATTATATAAAAATAATTAAAACTATTACTATAAGTTTTAATATTAAAACAAAATTTTTAACCGGTTTATTATTTTTTTAACGTAAATAAGCTTATATTTATCCGGTTTAAATGCTATAATATTAACCGTATTTTAATTAATAACCTAATTAGCTTAAAAAATAAAAATAAACGCGTTTTTTTTAACCAATTTTTTATATTTGGCAAAGCCGATATTATTAGCATATTTAAAAATATTTTTTAAAATGTTATTAATATAAAAAACCGAAGCAATAAATAATATAAATAGTATCGAAAAAATCGGCAATCTTTATAAAAAGCCGCATTTTAAATTTTTATTTAAGTTAATACTTTTTTTTAATTTTAAAGCTACCGTTTTACCGGTTATAAAAAATAAAGTTTGTTATATTAAATAAAAGTTTTAGCTTTATTTAATAAACCGTTAAATAAAACGATATTTAAATATTATATTAAAAACGGTTATTATATTTAAAATAAAAAACAAAAAGATTATATTTTTAATAAAAATATATTGTTTCATATTATACGCTAAAAATATTACTAAATCGACCGTAATTCGATTAAAAAACGCGCCGAATTATTACGTTATAATAATATTATTTTTTATTATAACGATTATTATACGTTTAATAATAAACTTTTTTAACTTTTTATTTAAATAAGGCAAAAAAAAAATAAACCGTTAAAATTTAATAAAAATATAGTTTTTTTTATTAAACTTAAGTAAAAAAAACTATTTTTGCTTATTTAAAGCTTTTTAAATAATACTTAATTTTTAAGCAAACTTAATATAATTATATTATAACTTTATTTAAAAAAAACTAAAAACGATTTAATAATTTCGCTTTAATTTTATTGCTATTTAATATAGTATTAATTACTATATAGCAAGCTTTATAAATATTTACTTTTATAATATTTATTTTAAAACAGATTTTTTATTAATATTTAATTAGTTTCGAATTTTAATTCGGTAACGGGTTCGGTAAATCGTCTTTTATAACGCGTGTAGCTAAAATATTAGCCGCTAAAACGTTTTTTTTTTTTAAAGTATATATATATATAGCTTTAATATTTAATAAAAAACGCTTTTAATTTATTATTTAGTTCTTACTATTTAACGATTTTAAAAAGTTTTTAAATAACCTTTTTTTAATATATTTTCTTAGCCGCTTTTACGTTTTTACAAAAGTTATAAATTTAATTTTTTATAAAAATTCTATCCCGCTTATTTTTTATTATACGTTTATACGTAATTTTAAGCCTTAAATCGAATTAACAAATATTTTTACGCTTTATTTAATACGGAGTAACTATAATATTATAAATTATTTATAACGTATTATATATATTTTTATATAGCGACTTTATATTTTTTATCGTATTAATATAAAAAAAAATTTTAACCTATTTTGTTTTTTTAATTATAGCTTTATCTTATTTAAAAAAGTTAACGTTTTTAACCGTTATTTTTTTATTACTAATTTTAAATATACTATAAAAAAAATAATTTAAATAATAAAATAATCGAACGAAATATATAACTTATTCTTTATTTACGTTAAAATATTAAACGTATTATATATAATAAAATCTAATACTCTTTTTATTTTATAAATAAAAGTTTTTATTATAAATTATATAAAGTTTTTATCCGTAGTAAAACCGGCGATTTTATTTTTTATTACCGGGTTATATAAATTACGTACGCTTAGTACCCAGTTTTAATACGTTACGTTAAAATTTTTCGCAATTAAAGTCTAAATTAAGCACAAAAGCTTTTTTAAAGTTTTTAAAATAAAATCGTCCGTATTATATTTCGGCAGCCGGTATACGTTATATACTATTAATCTATATATTAACGTATAAACGATATTAAAGTAATTTGTTTTTATAAAAATATATATATATTGTTTTTACTTTTTATATATATAAATTATAGCTTTAAAAAAAAAAGTCCCTTAGTTTTTTTTAACGTAAAAAACATATATAAAACTCGTAGCCTTTAAAAATATATTATTTGCTTTAATATTTAACCTAAAATTCTTAAACTAAAATAATATCCGTGTTTATATTACGTATTATTGCTAAAAAAATATCGTATATTTTTAAAGAAATATTAATATTTGTTTATATAATAATAAAGGCCTTTTTAATATACTTAATGCTTTTCGGTTTGCCTAATTTTAATTTAAATTTAAAGTTAGTTATTTCGATTAAAAGATTTGCGTATTATAGGGGTCGGTAATTTGTTATCGGAGCCGTTTTCGCTAAATAAATTACCATTATTATTATCGTTATCGTTATTATTTTCCTCTATTTTATCTGCTTCTTTATTCGTTTATTTATTAAAAATATCCTTAAATAATTCTAGTAGTTTAGCGGTAAGATGACACCCCCCTTTACGGACCACCCCTTCGTGGACCATTTTGTAAGCTAAAGTAGATAAGCCGTAACTGGCCCTACACTAGTCCTAATTAGGTCAGATTTTTTTATTTAGTTGAATTATATATATTTGAGTATAAAAATAAATAGTAAAAAATATAGTCATTATTTATTAAATTAATAAAATTTTTATAAATAATAGGTTTTTATATTAGTTATAAAATATAAAACTTAATAGAAATAAAACATAAAAAAGTGGGGCCAGGTTTTCTATTTACGTAATAGTAATATAAACTAAAAAATAAATAGTAAAAAATATTATATTATTAAATTAAATTATTATATATTAAAAAACGATTAATTTATATGTAAATCTAGTTCCCGGGTAAGATTTTTAGTGAAATTATAAGTTTAGTCTACTTTTTATTAACGTTAAAGTAGGGCTATTAAATTAAGACTTTTTATATTAAAAACGTTTTATTTTAAACTAATCTTTAAAGTTTTTAATTTAATTTTAATATTTATATTTATTTATTTATAATTAAATAACGCCTTTTTTCTATAAATAAATTTGTATGTGAAAATACTTTTTTAAAAGTACATAATATTTAACAGAATTTTTTTATATATTATTATACTTTAAATAAAATGGTAAAAAATTCTTTTTACAATATTTAATTAATAATTAATTATAAGTTATATTTATATTTATAATATATTAAAAGCAGGGCTTATTAAATATACTATTATATATAATTACGCGTTTTATAACTACGGTATAATGTTTTATATAGTATTTAAATAGTTCCGCTTTTAGAATTTTTAAAATATAATTATAATTTTAATTATATTTACTATTAAACTTTAAGTTTTATATTTTAAACTAATTAATTTTAATTTATTTTAAATTTTAAAATATTATTTTATATATTATATTAATTAAAAAACCGGTTAAAAAAATACTATTTAGTTTACGTAATTTTTTTTATTTAATATAGTTTATATTTTATTAATTTGTTTACGTAAAATAATTTTAAATTAAAAACTATATATAAAACAATTTAACTTTTAATTTTATGATTTTTTATTAATTTAATATAATTATTTTTATAAAATATATTATAAACCGATATTTTTATAGAAAATACATATAAATATAACGTTAAGAATTATAACATTTTAAATATTAATATAATTTATAATATTTAATATATAAATTTCTTTAATTTAATTTATGTTTTTAATAACGTTAATATGAAATAATAACGTAGATCTACTTTTTTATTATTCTTCCCCGCTTATTTATTTATATTATTATTAATTTCTTTAAAATTATAAATTTAATTATATTAAATTACTTAATATATAAAACTGTTTTTTTTTGTTTTTTTATTATTATTAATGCTTTATAAATTATCTAAAACTTTTAATCCGGTCTAATTTGGACTAGTGTGGGGCTAGTTACGGCTTATTTACTTTAGCTTACAAGGTGGTCCACGAGGGGGTGGTCCGTGAGGGGGGTGGTTATCTTAAATATAAGCATATCCGCTATAGCTAGTTCTTTAAAAAAAGACCTGCTACTAAGTAAAACCTCTTTGTTATTAATAAAGCGTTAAATACGCTATTTTATAAACATATTATTATCGCTTTAAATCTTAAACGTACTAAGTCGATTTTGTTTACTAGGCCAAAAAGTTTTAACACTAATTATACTATAATTAATTATATTAAAATCCGTACTATCTTTAGTAATAAAAAAGTTGTCCGTTTACAATATAATATTAATTAAAAACTAAAGCTATAAATGCCTTAAAACCGTAAATAATAAAACTTTTATAACTTTTTGTCCTGCTAAAAATCGGGCTTTTTTTTACGCCTTATATACTTTATCCCCTAGTTATCTAAAAAATTATAACTACGTATTTAAAAATTTAACCACTTTTTTATTTTTTACTATAGGCCTCGCTAAATATATAAAAATAAATAAAAAATATAAGCTATAGCAATTAACGTAACGTTTAAGGCTTATATAAGCCCTAAAAACGTATATTTAATTATAAATAATATATACCTACTTTTTAATACAATATTATAAATCGTAATATTTTTAATAGTTATCGTATTATAAAACCGTAATAATTTTCGTAATAAGCCTTAATAGCTTTAAACTAAATAAAAAAAAATTCTTACGTACTGTTTTAAAAAAAAAATAACTTAAAACGCTAAATCGTATTGCGATTATTATATTTAATTAAATTATTAGCTAGTTTTTGCAATAACTTTTTTTACGATAAAATTAAATAAAAAGCATCTAAAAAAAAATGCCAATAATATTTATAACAATATAAATAACCTATTTTTTATCCTATTTTAAAATAATATTATATTTAGCTAAAAACTTTTTAATTTTTAATAATATTTAAGCCGTATTTTTATTTTTATACTAAATAAACTATTTAATAGCAATAAAAGTAGCTATTAGAAAATTTGCCAAATTTGCATTAAATACGCTATATAGCCAAATCCGAAAGTTTATTACTATTAAATTTTAAAAAAAAATCCTCTAAAATACGAAATAAAATACGTAGCCTATTTTTCAGGCTTTTACCTTTATATTATTTAAATACGGTAATTTATTTAAAATCGCTAAACGTAATAACGTAAAACGTTTTATTTTTATTATAAAATTAAAACTTATTTCGATTAGTTTATACGTTATTTATATTTTTATTATTATTATTAAAACGCGTTTCATACGCGTTAAGCTAAAATAAAAAAGGTTAAATAATAATATTTATATAAAAATATTGTTTTTATTACCGTAAGTCGTTTTTAATAATATTAACTTTTTTAAAAAAAAGTTTGTTAATATTAATAAAAAAAACAGGTCTTTTTTTAATATTCGGTTTACCGTTAGCTATATTATAAAAAGCGGTTATTATAGCGTTTATTATACGTTTTATTTATTTAAAATAATTAAAAAAACGTAAATTAAAAGTTGTTAATATATTATCGACTATAATAATAATTGTTAAAATAATACTTTAATAAGCCGTATAGTTTTTGTTTTTATTTTTAAAAAAAAAAAACTAAATAAAAGTTTACGTACTTAAGGCCTTTTATATCTGCTGTTTTTTTAAATATAAAGCCGCTTAAAATAAAAATCGTAATAACTACGCTATTAAAAATATTTCTAATATTCGATATAATGAAATAACTCGTATCGAGTCCGTAAAAAAAGGTAAAAGCCCGGTTATGTTAGCGTAAAGCCGACAATGTTTCGAAAAGTTTTTTAAAAAAGTAATAAAGTGGGTCCTTCCAAAAAGTGCAAAAAGTTGAAAGGAAGAAGTTGTCAGATCGTCCCGAGACAGGCGAGATGGTCCGGGCAACTTCTGGCTGTGGAGAGAACTGCTAGCTGGAAAATCCACCTGCCGGCCCCTGCTTGGCGTGACAGACCACGTAATAGCTGCTTTCCAGTGGCCACCGGTGGAAGAAAGGGTCCAGACTACTCCTGAAATAGCAGAAACCCGACCCAGCGGTAGGTCGAGATTCGCGATAGTCGATCTGCGATCCTAGCTAGTCAATGAGCAGGGCTGTTCAGCTGCTTCAAGTCTCGATAGCTGCTCGATAGTCTTCCCAAAGAGGTAATGGACTAAGATTTTTCACTATGTTTCCCCCATCGTCGAGTCTCTATAAGAGGGCATAGATCTCCTATGTGTGCATGCAAGTCTGTCTCACCCCGGTCCTCTAGAGGCTAACCTTTGATCAAGTCGCTCGTTTGGATCTGGTCGGCACGAGCATAGTTCATAAATCGCGTCTTGCGTCTTGCGAGTAAACCTTTATTGGCCGTTGCAATCTCATCATCCGCCATGTCATCCAACGGTGGCCAAGCTGTCTGTACGATAACAGCGGCGACTAATCTTCTTGCAAATCCCTCGTGGGAAGCTGGCACAACAGGTTGGACGTACAGCTTCGCAGCATCAACCACTAATGCCCAATTCAGCGACGGTGATAGTTCGCTGTAAGTGATTGTCAAGCTCTCTGGTGAAAAAGCTGAAAGGTCCCATACTAACTTGTTGTGAATAGCCTCTTGCCTGGTCAATATTCTTATGGCTATATCTACCAGAGCGTGACAGACGCCATCCCGTAAGCAAATTTGTGGCGTCCTTTTCTACCTAACTAGAGGTTTTCGGGGGTCACTTTCTCTGTTTCGCTGAGCACTGGGCTGGAAACCTTTTTCCAAGTCACCCGGCAGCATGAACGAGCATTTTATAAAGTGTAAATACTCACTCCACGTGTTGCAGTGGATCGGAATATACAGTCTCTATCGACTACCTTCCCTTTATAAATCCCACCTACGGTATCACGGAAACTTGCAATGCATATCTGTATCACGACTCCCTTACAACGACGAACCTCATCGCATACAAGGCAGGAGGCGCATACACTCGCTCTAGCACATGGCAGACATTGAGTGGAACGTATACGCCGACGAGCAATAGCTTTCTTTATGGATTCTATATAACCTGTTCGCCCTATCACGTAAACACCATCTTCAATGTTTACGTGGACAACGCCGTAGTGCAAGGTGAGTGACCCTTCAAGAGGATAACGTTGCCGAAAAAGTCCAAACATCCAAGGTCTGTTTGGAATCGGTAAGCTGATACACTGGTTCGCTAGGGCAACCGACAACTATCTGCGTTACGCCGACCCCAACGCCAACGCCAACCCCGACACCAACTCCTACGCCATCACCGTCAGACTCGCCATCATCGTCCGTTCCAGTATCTTCATCATCGGTCCCTGCATCTTCATCGTCTGTGCCACCTTCGTCTGTACCGCCAACGTCATCAATGCCAGTACCACCCTCATCTGTACCGCCTTCGTCTGTACCGCCAACGTCATCAATGCCAGTACCACCTTCATCTGTACCGCCTCATTCGAGCTACCCGTCGACCTCGGGCTTTCCGGCGCCTTCGTCCGTGCCACCAAGCTCATCTCTGCCGGTACCACCCTCATCCGTACCACCGCAGTCGAGCTTTCCAGTGCCATCCCCAACCCCCGTGTCATCATTCCCTGTCCCCCCTTCTTCCTCCGCACCAGCCAGCTCATATCCCACGAGCTCCCATCCAATTCCTCCCTCAAGCGTCCCGTATTCAAGCTATCCCACTACGACATTGACGCCAAGTCAATCATCACCGTCAGACAGCGTCCAGCCATCGCCCACTCCAACGCGCCGTCCTTGTAGGAGACGCGCTCAACAGTCTGCGGAAGCAGCTGCCACTATCTTGAGAAACTAGAGCAACTTCGATCCATGACGAAATAGAGAGCCAGAAGTCAGCGAAAGCTATACCAAATGTAATTTGTAATTATTAATACCCATCATTAATTTGAGGGAAACCCATTTTAATAAAAATAATTTCCTGTAAAGGCGAACAAAGATGCGGTCGCAGGGGGGGTTGGTGTTGTGTTTATGTCATTACCCCAGATTGGGGACGGCGTTCTTTTCCCCGTGACGTGTCTATGCTCCATCGTGCATAACCAGGGACTTCCTGAGAGAAAAAGAAAAGAGGAGGATGTAAAAGGCTGCAGCGTTATGGGTTATGCAATCGGTGGAAAGGACCTCTATGTAGGTAGTGCGTACGGCTAAAATCGCAATTGAAACTCGGGCTGGTTTCCGGGTACGCGAGCTGAATATAGCTCTGCTTGCCCTTTGGCAGCTCGCTCGAACCGCAAATCACGTCAAGGAGAAAATTACAGAAATTTCATCACAGGTGTGTCGAAATATGGCCAAAGGGAAGACGTTCCTGATTTGAGGTTCCCCTAATGCTCCTGCATACTAAGTTGCGAAGTAATGACAGTATTCTCTCGTCTCGAACGGGCCGCGGCGAGGGTAGAGTAGACTAAACTCAAACATTCGTGCATGATAGGAAAACACTAGCTGTGTAAAACAGAGAAGGACTCCGAGCTGGAAATTAAGGAAAGACTGTAAACCGCAAAGAACGCAAGTCCGCCCACGAAACCCCATGGTCCACTCCAGCTCCCTTGCTTCAGTCAGCATCATCGTACTTCATGAGTGGGCCAAGCATGAACTTCGCAATCCAATGTATCGCGGACCATTCTGTCTTTGGGTTCTTTTTGATCATTTTCTGCAACCATCTGTCACTGTCTTCATCCATGTCAATATGGGTGCCAATTGCTCCGTCATTATCTAGGCAATGAGGAAACTTCACGGCGTTCTAGTCATGAGTAACTAGTCCAAACATAACGCTGAATGCGCCACTGCTGGCCTCTCGCCCATTAAGGTGTGTGTAAAGTTCGTCACGTTTGTCTTCGGAAAATTTTTTGGAGTGCTCTGGGGACTCATCGGCTTTGAAAACGTGGACCAGCACTGGCTTTGAGGAGGCGTTGTTTTCCATCTTGGGCATACCGAAGGGGAAAACCTGCTTGTTATACATTGAATCGCCCATTGGGTAATGGCACTGCAACACTTTTTTGTCATCAACAAGCTCCGTTGCTGATGCGTCGTCCGTAACATAATACTGGAGTGTTCGCAGGGGTGCATCTGGGATGCAACCTCGGTCCCCATCCCAATTGCATAAATCTACAATGCTGTAATAGACATCCAAGATGGCATCCGAGTCATCCATGCGGCCTTCGTTTTTCATCTGTTCGCTATCATCTTCAAAGTGTCGCGAGGTTAGTTCTGTCACTTCGGTCTAGGAGGATGAACTTACCGATCATTAGCACAAAGTCGTACAAAATGAGCATGAAAAGAACACGTGCGACATCGTAGGGGATTTTAAATGTCTTTTTTATCGCCTCTGTGATTCGAGGGCCCTTCTTCGCCAAGTTCGTCAGAAAGCTATCATCACTGTACCACCTCTCAAGCTTCCTGTCTCTGACGTGTCGCTGGAGAGCGTCTTTAAATACCGCTATCTCGACTGGCTGAGCATCCCCAGTGCTGGTGTGTGGAACGTTGTCGGGAGGTAGTTGAGTTGCGTTGACCTCGGTGACAGAGTCTTTGGAAGGTGCAGCCTGGCTTTGCTCCATGTCGCAGCAAACTGTTCGAGACAAATCAGCCGTCTACCAATGCATCGGCTGTTCGAAGCACGAGTCACTGCATCACTTCCAAGGGGGTGCACTTACACCAATTATGAATGGAGGTGAGAACCAAGTTGTGGATAGCTAAAAACTTCAGAGGTAGATGGTTCTGTGACGAACTATCGTGATAATCAAGGAGATATTTTCATATACGAGATACTTGGAGGAATGTCATTCTTATATACTCGCAGAATCCGTGGGTCTAGATTTCGGACCACCATGAGCATTTGTGAGCCGTGCCTCCGCTTGTTCTCCTCCCCGAAGAATGTGAAATGCGTATCACGGGTGACGAATGCGGCCAGTTCTACTAACATGCCATATGAATGCTGCATGAGAATGTGACCGTGTCGTACTAAGTAGCTTGTGTTGATTGAAGCTCTTGGCCTTGCTTTGTCCCTTCAGTCTATGCGGTTTTAATCACATGCTGGAGATTCCTGTTAACATGCTACGGAGGTCATCCATGGGAATGTGCTATGTGCACCCAGCAGCATGGTCTGCCACATTGTGCTACCTATCCTTTGTGCCTAGATTCCATGCGGCTTTCGTCGCATGTCGGGGATATTGGGTCTCCGAGGATGGAGGAGCCCGAGGTGTTGATAGTTGGAATGCACCTTCCGTCCCCTCACATGGCAATCCTAAATGCCATTTCGCCAAAAATTCCACGTCATCCGTCGAAGTACTGAACATACCTGGTACGTTCTCAGAGAGCTCATTTCCAGCCTATAAATACGAACAGAAATTGACACGGCGGCTTCTGCACCGGCTCTCGACTAACGGGATCAAATTCGTAGAAACGGTCTTCTACTTGGTTTAAGAATCGATTCAAATAGAACGATCAGTACGCTTCCAGGCTAGGAAAAAGAGCTTTATCCTGTGCGGATTTTGGCTGTGGACATTCGATAGGATCTCACAATTAGAGGGTTGGAATCCATAGCGATCAATGACGAGTCAGGGGATGTTCAGACGGTGGCGGAACGACATATTGGATTGTTCGGAGCACCAATGCGGCAGAGGTCGGACGAGGGTGAGCTCGGTCGGCCCGCCTCGTCCGCTTCTCTACCTCACCAAAGCAGGTACGATGTCATGGTGGGCCAAATCGGCGATGGTAAGTCATTACCCCGACTTCAGCTGTGACCACACGAAGAGTCAGGGAATCTGAGGGAAAGAGCGCTTGCACCAAAGGCCGTCTGGCTAGGCACGTGCCATAGTCGACTTCATCGGAAATGCCAATGGAGGGAAACCAAGACACGTCTGAACAATTTCGACTGACATATTTCATACTACTATGCTGGAGACGCTTCTCATAGTTGGATTGCAGAGGTGGGATTTGCACGAAAGGTGTGTCCCTGTACGTTGGTCAGCAAGGCGCCGATGATGCTCAATTGAGGCTCATTACTATCATTGCGATATCATGACATGAAGCGAACCACGGACACATGAAACGTGCAGGACACTCTGGCGGGATTGGGCAGTCAGCTTCGCGAAGATTTCGGAACTGGTGCTTCTGGCGGCGGCAACGGTATCAGTATCTTAAATCCGATTTCATCGGGATTTCTACAAGTTCAACACCCGGATCCCAATGCAATTACTGCGTAGATGAACAAGCTTCGCACGGAAAATCGAGTGCAAGGCATCTCGACTTCAAGAATCCACCCGCATGCTGCGATTTAGCCATATATACCACTTACAGCATATACAGCGACTCCAGCCACATACACCAGGGGGCACCCACCCCTTGGACCCCCCCGTGGCCTGCGGCGCTGGTAGTAGCCCGGGTAGTGAAGTAACAGTGCCTGCCTGTAATATCCGCGGGGGGCAGCGCTGTAACCAACGCCAACCAATCAGAAAGCTGCACCATTCATGTTTTGGATGTCCTTCCACGGTAAATATAGGTAAGCTTCCGATATGCTGCCAGGTAGCGTTATTAGAGAAGCTTGTCAATTAACAATTACTATCGGACATGAACGTGGTCGGAGCTTGTCGCCATGGCACCAGATATGCGATTCGATAGGCCACATCATCAAGTTGACCGAGCGGTGACTAGCCCGTCGCGATATCAATCCTTCGCCTGTCTGCCAAGCTCGCCAAGGACGTCCAAGAACTGCGAGCCTGTTCCCATGCCCGTTTTCCTCTGTGTTCTCTGCCTGTTAGCCCAGTGCTATCGGACCTCGCCGCCATTTTGATCCACGATTGTCAGAAAACAGAGGCTTGAGAGGGAAATCACAGCCTTCGGCCCCAGTCCATGTGAGATAACGACAAGATCTAGCGGTGCCAAGATGATCTTCTGTTGACCGATCGTCGCCGTTGCACACGTGCATCGGTGCGTCGGGACTATATCAAGGAATGCCTGTACCCTGAGCTGCGCGATTGTGCGCCCCGAACTTGAGGTCAGCTTCGTGTTGGTTCGGCGACAGAGTGGCCAAGTAGACAGCAGTCGTGAAGTCTGAGCGAGTCGTATCCCTTTCAATTCAATCGAGCAAGCAGCATCATATACCGTCACGATGGTTCGCTCAACCTTTATCCCATTGCTCGCTGTAGCGAGCGGGTGGATAACCAGTGGTACGGTCGCGGAGGATTCACTGTACAGCAGTCGCATTTCGAAGCGCTTCATCGACGATGAAGGCCACTACAACATCTCCTTCTACCACGTGAACGACATTCATGCGCATCTTGACGAGTTCTCTTCGTCCGGCACAGACTGTACCTCACCAGAGGACGGCTGTTACGGTGGCTACTCCCGCATCAAGCATGTCATTGATGAGACTCGCCCGGAGCACAATGACAGTTTGTTGCTGAGTATCGGCGACGAGTTCCAAGGCACGCTTTTCTATACTTATTACAAGGGCGAGAAAATCGCGGATGTGATGAACGAGCTCGAATTCGACGCAATGACACTGGGCAATCATGAATTCGACGGCGGAGACGACTCCCTCGGAGACTTCCTCCTGAATTTGACATTCCCCGTCTTGTCGGCTAACATCCAGTCGGGCAACGAGAAGCTGAACTCAACCATCAAGCCTTATCACATTTTTGAGGAGTATCAGCTCGCTAGTATGTACCATTTTGAGCCCCATCTCTCACGTCACTGCCAATTGAACGCAGCGCAACGGCAAGAGTATCAGCACTGACATTATTACAGTCATTGGAGTGACGACAGAGACTACAAAGGGTATCAGCAGTCCTGGTCCTACGACCAACTTCAGCGATGCCATTCAAGCTGTCCAGGACGCAGTTGATGAGATACGGAGCACTACCAACATCACCCGGATCGCGGCCATCACACACATTGGCTACGATGTCGACAAGGAACTAGCACAGAACACGACCGGTCTCTACCTGATTCTGGGCGGTCACTCACACACCCTTCTTGGCGACATGGAGGGTGCCGAGGGTCCTTACCCAACCATCGAGAAGAACAAAGATGGCGACGAAGTCTTCATCGTCACTGCGTATCGGTGGGGCGAGTATCTGGGTTATATCGACGTTACGTATGACGATGAGGGCAAAGTCTTGGCTTACCACGGTGCTCCCATTCACTTGACGAATACCACTGCGCAAGATGAAGACCTGCAGGAAGAGATTGACGCGTGGAGAGTACCCTTTGAGGCGTACGCCGAAGAGAAAGTTGGTAACACCAACGTTGACCTCGATCAAACCACCTGCCAAGACAAGGAATGCACCCTCGGCGACGTGATCTGCGAGTAAGTAATTCAGAAAGTTACAGGATTTGACTTCGTCGTAAACAAGAAAGAATGATGCTGACACAGCTGTGCTTAGCGCTCTCCTGGAGTACCGCACCAACAACACGGAAAGCGAGGCCGTCTTCGCCTTCATGAACGCCGGCGGGATTCGCGCCACGATATCAGAAGGCCTTATCACTCGAGGCCAAGTCATCACGTCGTTCCCCTTTGGGAACGCTGCAGTGGAGCTTACTTACACCGGCGAGGAGCTAAAGAAGATCTTTGAGGGTCTCGTCAGCGGCGTCAACCAGTTCACCGGCGATGAGTTGAGCAGCTTCTTCCAGATCAGCACCGGTGCGAAGGTCGAATACAACCCCGACGCAGAAATCGGATCCCGTCTTGTCAAATTGACCGTTGGTGATGATGAGGTGGACGATGAGACGGAGTACACGATTGTGACCATTGACTTTGTGGCTAATGGAGGCGACAACATCCTCCCGCCCCTGGATGGCGAGCTCGCTGTGCTAGATACACTTGATGAGATCTTGGTTGATTATCTGGGGGCTCATGACCCTATTGACGTTGAACTGGATGGGCGTATTTCAATGGTTAGCGAATCTGGTAGCAATAGCTCGGAGCCTAGTGCTACTTCCACCAGTGCTACTCCTACTGAGGGCACAGCTAACCCGACTACGACACCTAACTCGGCTCACAGAGTTGACCCGGGTGTTGCAGCCCTTGCCTTGGCTGTCATCGTTTCCGTTGTGGTCTCTTGAGTGCGGTCACTTGTGTGCCCATTGTAGCCATGCTATGATTAGCAACGCGATCGTCAGCTTGAAAGCTCCGATTCATAACTAGCAACAATAGCAACAAGTCTTTCGCAAATCATGTCATTTGAAATGCAAGGCGGCGATGTATTTGCGGCTCTAGAGGTCCACCTGAATGAAGCAAGTGTAAGAGCTGTCGTTTTCGTCGTCGAGTCTAGTAGTAGTACCTCGTATCAAACCCAGCGCGCACCAATACCAGATCTGGCCGTTCCGTGAGATCGTGTAAGTAGCTCGTCCATTCCTATTTGCAGATCGCTCGACAAAGTACGGTTAATTAAGGACAAATTTGTGTCTTGTAGCTTGAGTGATAGGCAATGCGCGGGGAAGTTCTCCCTTGCTTCCGAAACCTCCGGCTTTCCCGTAACACGACTTCATCGCAGTGGTCGATACCGCTGTCTTGAACACATGCAAACTCTTACTAGTTTTCAATCAATGATGGGTGGCATCACTATAATCCTGTTTCTTGCGACTGTTCTCGTCGGCGGCACTAGTGCCTATGTGGTTTATCAATGCTTCTTCTCTCCCCTTGCGTCATTTCCTGGGCCTCTTGCTGCTAAGCTATCGAACATATGGCGAGCGCGCTTGGTATACAGAGGGGGCTCGCGCTGGGAGATGGTCGAACTGCATCGAAAATACGGACCTGTTGTAAGAATAGGTCCGAATGAGTTGTGAGTTGTGGCGTCGTCTCGACATCGGTAGAGAGTCTCACTCAATGGAATATAGGAGCGTGGGAGACTCGGATGCTTTTCGTCAGATCTACCGTGGGTCATAACGTTGGCTTTGGTCTTTCGAAATCCTGATTTAACGCAGTCTTGCAGGTGCAAACGGGACTTTCCCGAAAGCCCCATCTTACGCTGTATTCCAAGGATCGCGACCGTTTGACTTGGCCGGCGAGCGAAACGAGAAGATCCACGGAGCACAGCGTAAACTGGTTGCACGGCCTTATTCTATGGAGTCGATGAAGCATCTCGAGCCACAAATTGAGGCTATGATCGACGCACTACTTCAAAAACTTGATGCGGCAGCGACAACGCCTTCACAGTCATTTAACCTGGGCAAATGGCTACAACTTACATCATTTGACATCATCGGCGCTGTTTCGTTTGGCAAGCCCTTTGGATTTATGGCAGCCGGAACGGATAATGGTCTCTTTGCTCAACTACAGGGGGCATTGGACAGCGCTCTCTGGGTCATGCGCGTCCCGTGGTTCTATACGTTCCACCAAAAGGTTATCAAGCCCACGCTAGGAAACTATTTGTCTCACGGAGGTAAGAGCGTAATGATCGAGGAAGCTTCTAGGTAGTGCTGTAAACGCTTATAAATACGGAATAATAAAAAGATAAGATTCCAACTATTTACCGGATCGAAAAAGGGATAACTACTGTATATATATATATCTGTACTTTTATTAAATGCTTTAAAAAGCACGGCAGACTCTTTTATATAAAAAGCCGAATAAATAAGTCTATTTTTTAACACATTTTTTAAATAAAGTTTAATAAAAGATTATTTGCTTTAAAAAGCCTATTAATAAAATTTTACAGCTTAAATATAATATATTTTAATAATGTTTTTATTAGTATTAAAAAACAGTGTTTATTTTTTTAAATTATTATTTAACGTATTTTTTTAGTAATTAATATATATTTTTAATACTTTTAAAATTTCGTGCTTTAATTAGATAAAATAAACGGCGTCGTTGCTATAAATTATTAAAATTTTGTAATTAAGCGTATAAATAATTATTTTTTATACTTTAATTAGTTTAAAATAACCGTTAGCTTGTTTAAAATAAGTTTCCGGCTTTAAATTAATTATTTAAAAGTAAATACGGACTTTAGAAATAGTATAAAAAGTACGTTACGGTAATAATTATAGTATGCGCGTAAATACTTTTTAGTTATATAAATAAACTTTTTTTAAAGCTTTTAATATTTTTTTTTCTTTTTTTTTTTAGTACTAAACTTATTAAATACGTTGTTTTTTTGTTTAAATAAACGTTAATATAATATCGAAAGTTTTTAACTAATATTGTAATAAATAAACTATTAAGTTTTTCGTTTTTTTTATTATTGTAAATATTTTTACGTATTATTTTAGTTGCTTTTTTATGCATGTTGTATATATTAATATATACGATCTAAATATTTTAGCGCATTTTTTATCGTTTTCGTTACTGTATTAATAATAATTTTAGTTTTAATTTAAAAAACGAGCTTTTTTACGTAAATATTATACTATTTTTAAAATTATTTTATCGCTTTATTAATATTTACTAACTTAAACGTAGTTTAACTTAATTATTTTTATTAATTGCCGTTTTATTTATTTTATAGTAAATATTTTTAGTTTTAGTAAACTTTTTTAATATTAATTAATATTTAATAGCGTTATTTTCTTACTTTTGTTTATAGTATTTCGGCTATTATTTGTTATAATGTTTTTTTATCGTTTTTTTACGCCTTTATAGCTTTTTTTAAAGTACGTTTTTATATTTTTAAAAGTTTATAATTATATTACAAGCTATATTAATATAAATATAGGAAAAAAAAAAGTTTTAAGTTTTTTAATACTATAAACGACCTTTTTTTTATAAGTATATTTAATGTTTTTTAACGAATAATACTATTAACGTTATATTTTTAAATTAACGATAACGATTTTAATAATAATAACGCCGGTATTAAAAAAAGCAAAAAAAAAAAGTAAAAAAAATATATTTTAGCTTTTATAGGCTTACGTTTTACTATATTTGTTATAAATACTTTTAAGTACTATATATATATTTAAAAGTTTATATATTATTTAAGACTATTTTAAACTTTATACGGTATTTTGTTTTTTTTATATACGTTTTGCTTTTAAAAATATATTTTTCGGTTTATATGTTTTTTTTGCTCGAAATACTAACAAAAACTAACGTTATATTAATTACTTTAACAAGTATTCGTATTTTACAATATACGTACGTTTTATACTTTTTTTTTTATATTTATATACTAATAAAATATAGTCCGTTCTATTTTTTTTCGGTAGTAAAAGATTTTTTTATTAAATTTTAGAAAGTTTTAACTAATTTGTTTTTTTTTAACGCTAACTTTATAAATTATTTTCAAGCATTATATATATATTTTAAAGCTTAAATATTAATAAATATATAACGTTGTTTGCATATTATTTGCGTTATTTTTTTCGATTGTTATAAAAAAAGAAAAAAAGATTTTATTATTTAGTATAAACGTTATAACAAGCTTTCGGCCGTTTTTTTAACTTTTATTAACGGCGTTTTTAGCGTTTAAATACGTATATATAGTACTCGTTTATATTTTAGAATTAATGTTTTATTTTATTTTAATTTAGTAGCTTTTAAGCTTATTAGTATATAAATTTGCGGCTTTTAAGCCTATATAATAAAAAACTTTTACGTTAGGTTTAACGTTTTTCCCGTTTGTTTAATTATTATTTATATTATAATATGCTTACGTATTTTATTAGACTTTTTTTAACTTTTTATTTTCGTATTTATATACTAGTCGTAATTTTTTAAGCATTTTAAACTTATTTTTATACGTTAGTAAATTTTTCGTACATTTATTTTTATATTTAAATTACTATAAATGTATTAACTTAATTACTATATTCTTTTTTTTAAGACTTTACGTTATAAGTTTTTAAAACAGTTTAAAAAACTTTATATAAATTTAGTAAAATTTTGAAATATTTAAATTAAAACCGAAAAAAGTTTTTTATTAGTTTATTTGCTAATATTTAATTAATAGGAAAATATTGCACTTTAAAGCTACTTTTTTAATGCTTTTAGCGCGTTTATATATTATAAATATTAATATATTTAAATTAAGTATTTATTTTTTCGTTTTTTTTTATAATCAAACAAATAGCTTATTTATTATTATTAAATACTGTATACGCTTTTTTAAAATCGAGTTAAACGTTATAAAATAGTTTTTTTAGCGTTATTATCTTTTTTGTAATATATTAAAAAACTATTATTTTAGCTTTAATTAGTAAAGTTGTTACTATATTTTATCGAGTTAACTTTTAAATAATAAAACTTTTAAAAAATATAACAATTTATTTATAGGTTAATTTTTTAAATTAGCTTATTATTTATAAACAATATGTTTTTAATAATTATAAAAACTTATACTTTTTTGTTTTATATTTTATACCGAATTCTTAAATGTTTAATCGAATATAAATATTTAATTATTTTATTTGCCGTTTAGATATATTTCCGATTTAGGTTATAAAAGTATTTAAAAAGTATTAACGTAATATAAGTTATGTTTGGCTATATTATTATAGCTATATATAAAATCAATCCGATATGCTTTTAAAATATATGTATTTCGGCTTTAAAAGCTGTTTCCGTATTTTTTTCGAGCTCGGAAATAAATAAAAAAATCTTAAAAATAAAGGAATCGTTCGCTAAACCGTATTTAATTATAACGCGTTTAATATACGAGTTATAGAGCAATATTATAGTATGTTCTGTTTTATTTTTTATTATTTTAATTTTTAAAAACTATTTTACGTTTTTTTTAGGCTTAATTTTATACGTAAAGTTTAATACGTTTATAATTGCCTAACCTTTTTTTTCGTGCTTTTTTTTGTAGTATATAAAATAATCGTCGATATAAAACACTATAAAAACCTTTTTTTACGCGTTATAAAAAAAATACGGGTCTTTTTTTAAAGCTTTTAGTTTTAAAAACTTTAAAATATTTAAAAACTTTTTATACTATAATAGTAATAAGTTTTTAAGCCTATAGATAGCTTTTTTAACTTAAAAACAATATTTAGGCTTTTTAAACTTTTTTAAAAACTCGGTAATAGTTATTTTATAGCTTATTTTATTCGTATTTAAAAATACGTTTTTAATATTAAATTGTTTACATTTTATATTAAACTTTATAATAAACGTTATTATAATTTTAAACGTTTTTACGATAAGCGTAGCCGTATAAATCAATTATATTGTATTAGTTTTTTAAAAATTTCCTTTAATTATAAATCTTAATTTATAGATTTTGAAATATTTATTTGCATTATATTTATAGTTAAATACTTATTTTAAAAGCATAAAACGGTGTTCGGCCTAAATACAAAAAATAATAGTTAATGTTTATCTTTTTATAAAAGTTTTTATTTCGTTTCGTATATTAGCTATAAAATATTTTTTTAGTTAATGATTTTTTAACTAGGTCTATATTTTTGGCTAAGTTCTCTTAACGTTTTTTTTATATAACCGCTTATTAAAATAGTATTTTAAAGGCTTGTTAGCGCTTTTACCGTTTAATACGGTAATAGGCCTATTTTTTACTATTATTGCAAATATTGCGTATAGTATTTTATACTTTTTTTTATTTAAATATAGCAAATTTTTTTAATTAAGGAAAAATATATATAAAAATATTTAAAACTATAAACTATTTGAAAATAATTTACCCTTTATAAAAAATACGGTATACGTTATTTTATTGCTTTTTATGCTTTAATATGTTAGTGCTAATTTTTTTATTCGACGGTTTTGTTTTAATTTTTCCGTTAATTTTTATTAACGAGCTTTAGTTTTTAAACTTATTTGCGTTTTAATTTATTTTTAAAAATCCCGATTTATTTTTTTACGCTGTTGTTTATTATTTTTTTAACTTTTAAAAGTTTTGCTTAAGTTAGCTTGCTATTGTTTTAGTATACTAGACAGTTTGTTTTGTTAAAAGTTTATAGTTTTTTTTATATCGCTTAATAGCGTAATTATAATTTTACTTTTAATTATTTTATAATTTAATAATATAAGTTCTCTAAAACGTATAAGCCTTTTTGGCGCTTTTTTTAGTGTTTTCTTTAAGTTTAAATAATTGTTTTTATAATTTTGTTATTTATTTTCTATTTTTAAGGTTTTTGGTTTTTGTTTAAAAATTTTTTTTTTAATCTGTTTTTTTTTATTTTATTTTTTTAAAATATTTAAAACTAAATTAAAAAGTTTTTTTAAGTTTTAAAACGTAATAAGTCTTAAATATTAAGTAGTTGAAAAATTAATTTTTTTTTAACTTTCTGCATTTACCCCTAATTTATTAAGGCTTATAAAAGCATTTAAAATAGTGGTTATAGCCGGATTAACGTTTTCGAATGCATTAAAAATTTTAATTGCGTTTTTTTAAACGTGTTTAACGTTTTGTTAAATATGGTTTTCGAGCTTTACGATTTCGATCCGTTATTTTTTAAGCTTGTTGTTTTTATAAAACCGGTTTTTATTGAACTTAACGTCCCGTATAACGATTATTTTATTCGAATTAAATAGCTATACGTAATATAAATTAAAGGTAACATAGCCTATTAAATATTTTATAAAAACGCGTAATTATATTTTATATGTTTACTTATTATTTAAGTTTTTAATTTTTTTACGTAAAATATAATATAAATATTTATATATATATAAACCGTTTTACGAAAGTTTTAAGTCGTTTATAAAGCTTTTAACCGTATTTAGGCTATATTATTTAAAATACGTTATAAATTATTTGTACAGTTTTTTAATAAAAAACAATTAGTTGTTTAAAACGTACGGTAATATATTATAAATTTATATTACTATTTAGACGATTTTTAGCTATAAATTTTTAAGCAAGCCGGCTTCGAAGCGTATTTTAATTTCTATATTAATAATAGTTTGTCCCGAGCGCTCGATGTTTTTATTAGGTTTATAAGTTATTATTAAAGTTTTTTGAACGAAATACCTTTTGTTTTAGCTTAAATAATAAATTAAGTCTTTTTTTTAAAATTATAAACTGCTGTTTTATTATTGCTAAAAAAAATAGCGATTATAAAACGAAATTTACGGCATACTTAAGTTTTAAACTTTTTAATTATTCCGAAAACGTAATTTTAAATTTTATAGCAAAACGTATATATATATAATATTTTTAAATATTTATTTTTTAATAATAATAACTACTTTAAACGGTTAAAATTTGTTAAGAAATTAAAAAAATCCTATAAAATATAGTAAAAAAGTCGACTTAAATAATATTTTCTTAGTTTTTTTAATACGATATTTTTTGCATTTACTTTTATATAAACTTTATAATCTTTTTGTAAAATTTTTTATAAGTTTAATATTTTTTACGTAAATAGTTGTTTATTTAATTATTATAGGTTTTTAATAATTTTTTTTAGTATGCTATTTTTTTAAAGTATTATAACGGTTTAGTTAAAAATTTTTTAATAAGTTATATTTTTTTTTCCTATATTTAAACAAGTTTAAAACTAAGTTTTTTAGGCTTATTAAGATTTTATAAAGCTATATAATAAAAATTAAATCGTTTTTGCAAACAAAATAAAAAATAATAAGCTTATATTTAAAAAAAACTATATTAGCTACTTTAATAAGCTGTTTAATAATTTTGCTATTATTAAGATTACTGATATAAAAAATATAATTTTTTTTACATAGCTATATTTTTATTTTATAAAATATAAAGGCTTCCGAAATAATATTAACGTAAAAACTTTTAATATAAGCTATATTAATTAAAGTTAAGTTAATAGTTTTTGGTTTTTTTTTAAGTTAAAAGCTTTTTTAAATATACGTATGTTTTAGAACTTAATCGGAAAAAAACTTGTACTATATAATATTTAATTCTCGTTAAAAAACTTTTTAATAGAACTTAGTTTTAAAAAAACCAAATTATTAATAATATATATAGTACTATAATTGTTAAATATAATATTTTTTAAAAACGGACTACGGCGGTATCTAAAAGTAGTAAAAATATAAAAAGCTTTTTTTAAAATAGAAAGATTAATTATTATTGCAGCTATATTAATACTTTAGTTATTTTATAAGTTTTAAAACAAGTTTTAATTACTCGATTGCTTACGAAAACTTTAATTAGATAATTTATTACGTTTTTTACCTTTATTATTAAATAAAGTTATATTTTTATTTTTAATTTTAAATATTAAGTTTTTAAACTTTGTTTTTTTAATAAAAATACAAAATGCTTTTTATTTTAAGCTTTCGTACCGAAACTTAATTTTTTAACATTTTTAAACGCTTAAAATACGTTTTAAATTATTAGATAAAACCTCTGTTACCGTATAATAAAATAATTAACACGTTTATAATACTTAAATATAGTTATAATAAAGCCTACTTTTTTTATAAGGGCAATTTTAAGGCTGTCGTTTTTTATTTTAGTTAGCGTTTAGGTTTTACAGATTTTAAAGCGGTTAATATTTAAAAAAAATAAAAAAAACGTTTTTACCTCCGAAAATAGCAGCTAATAAAAAAATATTATACTTGTCCTTAAATTAAATATTTAAAATAGCAAGCTTTTTTAAACATATATTTAAAATCGTCAAACGTTTAAACCTTTTTATTAAGTTCGATTTACTAATTTATACGTTGGTTAATAATAAAAAAAACCTAGTAAAAAACGATATACGCGACTAATTAGAAAAAGTTTTTAATGTTTATTTTTTTTTCGATATTGGAAATCCCGAGCGTTTTCGCGTTTTAATAAGCTATTTTTTAACGCGTAACCTATAACAATATAAATATTTTTTTAGTTTTAATATTTTAAAAATTTTTGCAATACTGTTTTCGTATTCGGTTATGCTTTTCAAATTAGCTAAAATTATACCGCTTTTTTAAAAGTCGTATAATATTTTACCTATTATATAGTTTATTTTTTTAAAAAATATAAAAGTTAATCGTTTTTATATAATTTAAATCCGTAGTTTTATCGATTTAATTAAATACCGTAATATAGTTTTAACTTTTAATAGCTTATTTATTAATTATAAGCTTATAATATTAAAGCTAGTTATTATAAACTTTGTTTTTTTTTCGTTTAAAAAACGCCGTATTAAATTAAAGCTTTTTTTTTTAAATGTTTTTACGCGCTTTTCGAACTCGTATTAAAAAAACTTATTTTTAATATAAATTAAAATATTTTTAATAAGTTCTATATTTAAATCGGCTTTTAAAATATTAAACTAGTTTTAAACGTTAAAATTAGTTACTAAGTTTTAAAAAACATAATATTAAATAAGCTAGTTTGCTAAAATTTTTAAATAAAGTTTATTAAAATCGATAACTATTTTAAATTAAACAATAAGTATAATAAGCTAAAAAATACGAGTTTTTATAAAAAATACTTGTAAAAATTTAAGGCTTAAAAAATAAATAATTTTATAATACGTTTAGTAATACTAAATCTTATTTATAGGCCGAGCTTATAACTTTTACGGAAATAAAAGCGTAATAATCAAAAAAGCTTTTAAGTAGTGCTATAAACGCTTATAAATACGGAATAATAAAAAAATGAGATTTTAACTATTTACCGGATCGAAAAAAGGATAACTACTGTATATATACATATTTGTACCCCTGCTAGGTGCTCCAGGGAGCACGGCAGACTCCCTCATATGGGAAGCCGAATAAGTGGGTCTACTTCCTGACAACTTGGCTCTGAACAATCGAAATGGGTATGCGCTCTTCATCACCTCCAGTCATCTTCACTGTTATTGCACTCTCTAACACTCTTCACAGTGTGTGACCCCAATCTTGCGAACCTATATTTCCCGCGGTGCCATAGATGTCATCGGCGTAAGTTGCAACACGTAAGAAACACATTTAATAGGATTTAGGTCACTTCTTTCAGGTATCGAAAGCTCGAGTAGAGGAGCGAAAGGGTAAAGATATCGCTGATAACCGGGATATCGTCGGTCAGCTTTTCCAAATACAAGCACAAAAGCCTGAACTGTAACTTTCCAATCTCACAACCATCTGAGCTATTCCTAACATCTACCAGGGACGACACGGCGATCAGCTTCATGATGACCTCAAACGTTATGGCAGGGTCCGATACAACATCTGCAGCAATGCGCTCGATATTCTTCAACCTATTCAAGCAACCCCACCTTATCACCAAACTCAGAGCAGAAATAAAGGAGAAATGTGGAGATAAGCGCAGCGAAGTGTACAGTGCTGAAGATTGCGAGAATTGCCCATTGTTACAGGCCGTCTTATATGAGGGCATGCGGTTGTACCCCTCAGTCCCTGTTATCCTAGATCGGAGTGTCCCGCCAGAGGGAATGACTATCAATGGGAAACACGTACCCGGTGGAGTAAGTTTCCTTGTGTGTTGAAGAATTATCAAGCTCTTTGTGAATATACACCAACTTACAACCTGGTTTCGTACAGACCGTCGTCGGCTCAAGCGCGTGGGTGATTCACCGTATTCCAGAAATATGGGGCCCAGATCCAGATGCCTTTCGCCCTGAGCGATGGCTAGACAAAGATAGTGTCGGTGAAATGAGTATGTGGCACCCAAGGACTCATAATATTGATCCTACAACACGTTGCACTAACTTCCTCAGAACGCTTATTCTTCCAGTTTGGAGGCGGTACGCGGACATGCATAGGACGCAGTAAGCATTGTCAACACCCACACGGCTTTCGAATACTTTGACTGACACTTACCGCCTCACTTTTCTGCTTAGACATTAGCTGGCTTGAGATCGAGAAAATTGTTGCGACTCTTATCATGCGATATGACTTCGAAATCGCCGATGATGTAGACATTTACGACAGGAGCAGGTAAGTAGTTTGAAACCCGGCCTAACGTCTAGTATCAAGCAGCGTTTCTAACCCTTTTGTATAGTGTTCTGACTTATCTCAAGTCATTGAGGGTCAATATTTCTCATAGAAGCACTTAGCCGAAGTCGACTAGCGCAGGGCAAATGTGCATATGCTACATACGTTTAGTTAGACAGCATAACTTGTGTATCGAGTCAATGCTGAACACCTTAGCCGACAGGTGTATAAGATTGATCTTTAGTTTTGATTACACACTGAATTGCTTGATTTAACTCTGCGCGGGTGTTTGATTGAGTGCCGTATATAATCAAGCACTTCTCCGTTTGCGTATGCATGCGGCCGTTGGAATACTGCGTTGGCGAGTGACTAGCTAGCTACGGCGAATCATTCCTTCGTGTTAATTTCACATTCGTAGGAGCTGAGGATGGTCTATAAGTCAAGCATGCGAAACCTGGGATGATAGTACTCTTCACACTCGAATATAGAGTGATGGGGCACGTGATCATCGTGGGCGCTTTTGGAGGAACTCTAGACGCTCATGTAGAAATAATAGTATACGGATAACATCTTACTACTTTTGGACGAACCGGGGAATAACACGGTTACATACATGGTAGACACCTAACCCCCCGGACATTCTTTTCGGAACATACCGAATTACGGCTACTGAAGAACTCCAATCCCACTACGTGCCATCAAAGAGTATGTCTCTCAGGCCTTGTACCAACAGTGTTTTGGCTTTGCACTAATCGGCTATACTGTTTGTTTACCGATGGCGATTCGGGCCGTCGGCCAAGTTGCAATGCCGTTTATCTTCGAATAGCGATTCCCAATTCCCACACCACCTATTTCTACTTACCAAACGTCCTGAGAGCTACATTGACGTCGCATATTGAGTAGTTGAGAAGCATCTCGCTACTCCAATAGTGAAGTGATATAATACTGGGTGTTAGAGGTTGCATCCCCCCATCTTCATGGTCCGGACATGCTGAAATTTTGGACAGCGGGGTGTTTAGTGTAATGGGCCAACAAGCCATTCTCGCCATTCCACTCGTTGCCTTTTAAAGATATGTGGGATAATGCATATATACGATGTGTGCATACAGATCACGGAAGGAAAAGCTATGTAGCTATGTGATGCAATCACGTTGATCAGCAACTTGCACTGCTTAAGTGAATATTTGTGCTGATCGCACTGATCACATCGATGGACATATATATAAGCCGTATGACAACAGGTAGTAAACCCCTTTTGAGTGACCAATATAAAGCATACAATTAGCATACGACTCCATTTTGACCATATAGGTGACTCCACCTGAGAACATTGAATATAAACCTTTGTTGTAGCAGTGGGGGGTTAGCTGCAGGGTCAGCGACAGGGGACATTCAAAGTTTGTGATCAAACTTAGGTAAGTGTATGTAGGAGACCTCATTGTCCGATCATCTCCAAACGCCTTCTGTTACCTTTCATCCTACACACATCTCAGGATCTAACCAAGACAGCTCTGTCGATCGCAGGTAGCAACGATGAATCCACTGCAGCCTCGTCAAAACCATCAGTTCAACCCATTCGAGCCCCACCCGGAGCTCGACGATCTTGAGATGCCGGATCTTGATGGCATGGATTGGCTGAATAACAGCGATCCCATGGGCATGTTTGCGTCTAGAGGCATGGCTGCTCCAAAGATTCCGAAACCAGCTGATGTCCGGCGCGAGGCAAATGACCGGCGCAGCCAAATATTTGCCCATTATCACAAGTTGCGGGGCATTCTCGAACGCCATGAAGCCGTAATACAGAAACGCTGGGGAAAAAAGACCAGAACAGCGCGCATCGGCATTCTGTCACAGGCTTGGCCAAATATGGCACTCACACACCGCCCCGATTTTGCCGCTTTTCGCAAAGACGCAAGGAACTTGAACCATGCTGCCATCCAGCATCGCGCGTCTTTCATCTGGCCCACGATCAATCAAGAAGATCTGGGTGACCCGAAGACGTTACCCTTGCTGCTCAATTCCCGGGGTCGAAACCCTCCACATTGCTTTGCGGCATCGGATGGGGATCAGATGCATCTTGGAAAAGTCACCATGGCAATCGTGCCAATCTTCCTCAATGGCTATGTTATGACCCTGAACGGAATTATTCAAGAGGACGAGTACGGAAAACTAGTTGCGTGGGAGGACCATGAAAACGCATTCGACTGGATGACCACCCGCAAACAGTTTCTTCCAGGTGAAGGGCTGTTGATCCTCGAATTCCAAGAGCGCTTGCTCAAGTTCCTCGTAGATTGCTGCAACATCATCCTCCATGACATTCCCTTCGAGCAATTGACTGGCAATCATTTTGCCATCCAGCCCGAGCCGCACTTGAAAGAGACTCTCGACGTTGCTGGTACCTCTTCTTTGAGCATCATGGCTAAAGAAGCCCCGTACAGAGTTCCCGCAAAGCTGGATGTGCGAAATATCGAGTCTCTGCTGTCCGCCCGAGTTGTCCGAGCTGAGGATAATGTGTGGTCGCTTCGTGAGGATCCAAGTTTCTTTGCAGAAACCATGCAGGATATGAAAGAGCATCGACAGGAGATGCTCAAAGACATCAGAGGCGACGCCCACCCTGTTACCAAGCCTCAACATGATGACTTGCTATGGGCTCGAGTGGTTGGGACGGTTTTGACAGAGTCATTTTTCCAGCTCGAAGGATTTACTGAGCTCCGGAATCAAGCAACCCATCTACGCGAGCTTGCCGTGAAATATGAGCCCAGCCTATCTCCCAAAGACGATCTCCCAGAGGAATACCTTGTAGCTTTACTCAAGTTTCGCCATTACTTGAATCAGATGGCGAAAGGTAAGCTCAGTCAGCTGAAATTCACAGTCGTTGCCTCACCACCCTTGAGAGGTTTCTTCGTTAGGGAGCTCCCTACGTCTGCTCAGTCGTCCATTATTCATGTTAGAAGCAACGGAGTCAAAATGGATAAGATCACACACCAACTCATGTGGTTGCTTCGAACTCTATGGGAAAACGACCAAGACTTGTTCTTTGCGCGGATGACGACAGTCATTGACGAGCTTGATAGACTCTTGAGAGCAGAGCCCAAAGCAATGCAGCTTGTATCTTCATATGTTGCAATGCTCATTGGTGAGCTGTCTATCATAGGCGAATGTCTTCGACAGCTAGAAATCTTTCAGCCCTGGGCTAATGGGTTTGAGAATGCTCTTGTCGACAGAGAAGAAAACATCAAAAAAGAGTTCGAGGCACGGACTAAAGCTTGGGGTCTCGTCTTGGAAGCTCTCAAGGATCAGAAGTGTCTCCCTCTCCGAAGTCTCGCAGATCCATCCGGCGGACGATTCCAATACCCGGTTGGAAAACGCCGAACCAAGGCAAACGTGGAAACGCTTCGAAAGTCCGAAGCAAATTTGGATGCTTTCTGGAACACAGTGGACAATATGCTTTACCGGGGAAATGCAAGCTTGGATGGCACAGCTTATAAACAAACCCTTTCACAACCCCGCTACCTGCAACGCACACCAGAATGGGTTGAACCAGCTACCAAAAAGGAGCAGAAGGCAAATCAAGGACCTAACCAGAATTCTGAGTCATACGAATACGTGGCACCCTTTTCGCCCCTCTTCCAAGGCTCTGAGTCTGCCTCATCTGCTCGCGCCGAGGCTTTAGCGGCAGGAGTGCGTAAGCTCAAAATCAAGCGTCGTGGAAACGAAAATAAATCGACATCAGCAAGTGAGAACGAAACTGCAACTCCAGCCCCTGAAACCATCATGGATAAGCAGCCTACCTTCTCAGTAGATGCGCGAGCCCTTAAAGTCTTCCGAACAATCTTCTTCGACCCAGCTGCCAACACTACTGCCGGCGAGGTGCCGTGGCGCGACTTCCTACATGCTATGGACTCAACAGGCTTTAGTGCTCAGAAACTGTACGGGTCCGTGTGGCAGTTTCAACCCACCAGGCTTGATGTGGAGAGGAGCATCCAGTTTCATGAACCACATCCCCAAGCGAAGATTCCATTCTTGGTTGCCCGACGACATGGTAGAAGGCTTAATCGAGCTTATGGCTGGTATGGTGACATGTTTGCTTTGAAGGAGAAGAAGCTCTAGACGAAAGCTGATTGAAGTTCCGTTGCGGACTGTACTGTAAATCTCTTCATGCGGCGGCCCTTCTCCCTCATCTGTCATATATGAGAACAACAAAGAGCCAAAACTTGAACGAGTGATATGGAAGATGTGCAATCGACGATGACGAGGCTATCTTTCTGAAGTCCTTGATTGTTGGCGCATCTCTTACCGTAAAGGTCCATCTCAGATTTCATGTGGTGCTTGGGCTTTCAGTGATAGAAGCAACAAGAAGTCCGCGACGAAGCGCCGCCCGGAAAAGCAAGTTATTGTTTCTTGTGACTGCAAGCCTTTTCCGTATCCTTCATTATTGTGTCAAACTAGATTAAGTTCTGACTCCCCCATCCCAATCGACTTCTTAACCAACTTGCTCAATCTTCTTTCACGCCTTGACTTTGGCGGCAGGGTGCTCACACCTTCAGAACTCTCGTCCGAAGGGCCCGAGTTCGATTCCATTGAGTCCGGGTCCGACAATGATTCGTCAGTATTCCCTATACTTAAGACCCAGGCTAAGTCCTTGTCGTCATATTGCCTCCCTATCACCACCTTTTCACCCGTGCCAGACAGCATTGCTTGCAATCCGTCTATACGATCTCCCCTAAGCGCCCAAATCCCGCCGTGTTCATTATGCTTCTCAATACGCATGGTCGTACTCTCAGGCGGGTAATTGTGCATCCTGTTCAAGTTGATGGACGGGTGATTGAGCAGCAGGCTTGACCCCTCGCCGGCTAATGCAACCGTATTGGGCATCGCTTGCTGAATGCATTCTAAATCTTCGGGTTCCGCAGAGCTTTCACCCAAAATCACAATTGGATTGAAACCGAAGTCGAACCACACCCTAATCACGCGAATGAAGTGGGGAGTTTTATAGTCTGCTTCCCACACCCCGCACCACATACTTTGTGCTGCCTGGAACTTGAGCGTTGTTGTTTCGAGGCCTTCCACATGAATGTGAAAGAAAAACTGTCGTTGAGGGCCTGACACACCACGTATACCCTTTCCACTGTGTGAAATGTACATTGACACCTCCTTTGCATAAGATACGTCAATGTGCTTTTTGCTTTCTGTCTTACCCCATGGGCCTAGAGGTATCCTACTGTACTGGTCATCAGCATCCAGTCTTACCAGAAGAATTGACGCCTGTTGCGGACCTCCGTCTTCTCCGGGTACAGTACAGTCTAATAGAGCCTGGTATGTATTCAGTGTAAACGGAATCAGTGGAAGGGTGATATGAAGGCCCTTGTTGGTCACTGAATACGGGTAGTTTTTGCGCCGAGCGTTTGGACGTCGGCGGACATATTGGCATTTCGAAAAGTATCCTAGGCGTTTAGCAAGCATTCCGGACTCTGTGTTTCCTAATATGAATACATTCGTTAGAGTTCAATCTTAAATTTCGCTGATAGAGAAGTCATTATCCTCCGTCTGCGGTTGATGAACTCACCACCTTCCCAGGCAAATATCGATTCATCATCTGTTGATTTGATGATCTCTTCCTGGAGTCGAAGAAACGCTCGCTCGCGACCCTCCCCGTAAAGCATAGGCATATTTATTCCAAATATTCCAAATAGACTGTAGGTAGAGTCTTCAGGTCTTGTTGTGAAGCGGCCACATGCCCATGACATGCGCTGGGCAATACAGAAGTCGTGCAACTGCTTGACACCTTCAAGCAATTCCGCATCTACTCCGGTAATCAGCTGTAACTCCCAGGACAGCGACTTCTTGTTCCCGATCAATTTCCAGTTTGAGTCGTATAATAGGAGATTCCTAGGTGCAACGAGTTCCTGCAAAGTCCATCCTCTGCTAAACCACGCATCATTGCGCATCACAGAGTAGAGATCACGGGAGAGATCACGACCCTTGGCAGTGTGAACTGTATCGCTCAAGTGCGCAAAGCATACGGTAGCGTTTTCGTACCAGCGATACATGCTATTGATTGCTTCTTGAAGTTCTGAACTATCGGTCTTGTTGATGCCTACTCTTGGTCAACGTGGCAAACATATCTCGCGACAAATCTCTTACAGCAGGTATCGATCCACATGTAGTCCAAGCTCTGAGATCTTGCAAGTTTACAGGTCTCAAGTATCTTGAAATATCCCTTTCTCTGCGACGCAGTTTGAGGATCCGCAGATTCCATATCCTGAAAGCTCACTTCATCTTCTCGGTCAAGCCATCGGTGAGACAGTATTGCATATTCGGACACGGGTTTTTCATTCTCTTCTTTGACGAACTTCTCCAAGCGCAGGGTATGAGTGTTTATAAGATGCATTTAGAGCGACAGCCTGTGCTTCTTTTCGGAATATAAATGAATAATCGATCAATGCTGGTCTTCGCGTGCATCTCTGGAGAACAAATGTCATGGCTGAACGCTTTTCCGTCAGACGCTCAACTCGGCATTACCCCTCACCAATCTGACATTGGTGATATATGCATATACCTTACAAACGTGTTTATAAGTGAGTACGTGTGCACTTCTTGGTTCTAAGCATACTGTTGTTCTGATACAGCTTCTCTCAGCAGGCTCTCCCTCATCAATGCTTGTGGTACTAACCCACCTTAAGATACCTAAATTGAAGAAGCATAGTTTTTGTGTACATAACGCCGAGGGTTATCATATGCAGGCCTATCGGCATACTGCGGTCACCCAATTATCGGGGTATGCTATGAGCTGCATGTGCACTAGGTAAGGTATGCATGTCAGAATCGTTCTTCACTAAACAGGGGGAAGATGTGAGCAAATCCTTTGGGTTCTTACCAACTCTGCGCTACGGCTGCATGAGCAGTAGGTTGCTCAGTAGCTCGGTAGTATTATTGTCGTTCGTACACTCTAGACTTTGAATCGATGAATCCTGCTCCGACAAGCATCTCGGCCATTGAGTATGCCCCTCTTCCCCAACTTCCCCACGGGAGCCCCAACAAAGCGCAGACATCCCGGCGTTGCGATGCATAAATGCATTTCCACCAAACAGATGCATCCAACGTTGAGCGGTCATTCGGGACGAAAACCCGCACACCGCAGGAGAACGGGTCTTGGTGTCTCTATCAAGCGTCTAGAACGTGGCTAGGCCCCGAACCGAGGAGTATGACGTTCGAATGGATGAAAAACATGCACCAAAAGCCCGGGGCCGAGGCGTGGATTGAGGGTATAAAGGATCCGGGGTAGCATGATCGGCTCTCAGCTACTCTGGTGATAAATCTGCTCATCGCAGTCAGCTTTGGCAACATGGTATCGGTACGGGGACTGTTAGCGACGATCTTGTCGTTGCGCACCGTCCAGGTTTCGGGGCTAGTTCTTGGCGGGAGAAACTATGCAGTCTCAGACATTGGACCCCGAGACGCTCTCGAAGGCTTGGTATAGAAATCCGTGCATCGTCTTTTGTATAACTTACTAACGACACCAGGTAACATGGGACGAGAAATCTCTCTTCATCCGAGGAGAGCGTATCATGTTCTTCTCAGGCGAATTCCACCCTTGGCGTCTTCCAGTCCCCGATCTATGGGTTGACATCTTCCATAAGATCAAGGCTCTTGGCTACAATGGAGCTTCGTTCTACGTCGATTGGGCACTACTTGAAGGAGCTCCCGGGAAATTCTCTGCGGAAGGGGTATTTGCATGGGAGCCATTCTTCGAGGCAGCAGCTGAAGCGGGTGTCTATCTGATTGCCCGTCCTGGACCGTATATCAACGCAGAAGTTTCCGGGGGAGGCTTTCCTGGTTGGCTATCGCGCGAGCCCGCCATTCTTCGGACTAATGAGACAGGTTTCTTGGATGCGACGAAGAACTACGTCGCGCATATGGGCAAACTCATCGCTGATGCTCAGATCACGAATGGGGGGCCTATTGTCCTGCTGCAGGCAGAGAACGAATATGGTACGTTGTTCTGCTGCTTCAATTGGTGGCCGTACTGTTCGATAGTCGAAGAGGAACTAACGCTTTAATAGTGTGTAAAATTCGCAAGTGACTCAGAGCTTCACTTATATAGCACATGTTATTGTCCGTTCGCTAACCCAGTCTAGACTTACGGCGAGCCTTGGGTTCAATGGCCTGATGTAGTTTACATGGAAGCCGTATGGAAGCTATGGCGCGACGCAGGCATTGTCGTCCCTGGTATCAACAACGAAGCCGCTGACATCGGCCTGTTCACACCCGGTGACGCTGGTGGACCAGATATATATGGCCACGATAGTTACCCCATCGGTTTTGACTGTTAGTCAGCCTCTCTATGTTCCGCAAAGCAATACTGACACGTGCAGGTTCCCAACCCAACAACTGGACTCCTGGTAGCTTACCGACAGGATGGAGAGGCCTTCATCTCGAGTTTAGTCCCAGCAGTCCATACACGATTCCGGAATTCCAGGGCGGCGCTATTGATAGCTGGTATGATACTCCTGAGGCTCGCGATCTAAAGACTTGCTGATCGTGTCAGGGGTACTGGACTGGGTCTTGAGCTCTGTGCAGACTTGACGAATGCGGAGTTCGAACGTGTCTTTTACAAGAATGACTTTACACTCGGCATAACTGTTCTCAGCATAGTATGCAATCACGTTCTTGTCCCGATTACTCGTCACTGAAGACTGTGCTAATCATCTGATCTCTAGTATATGGTACTCAAGGTCGCATCTCTTACGCTGAATAGGGAATGAGCTAATAGCCTCCAGACATATGGCGGAACCAACTGGGGCAATCTCGGAGAATCCGGAGGGTATACTTCCTACGACTACGGAGCTGTGATCAAGGAGGATCGAACAATCACTCGCGAAAAGTATTACGAAGCAAAGCTTATCGCACAGTTCATCACCTCCTCTCCAGCGTTCTTAGAAGCCACTCCTGGGCCCTTGACGAACACATCCTACGTGAGCACACCGGAACTCAGCACGACTGCAATTGCCAGCAACAGCACAGTCTTCTATGTGACACGCCATTCTGCTTACGAATCGCTTGCTTCCACACCTTATACTTTCACTGTGCCCACAAGTATCGGAAACATCACAATTCCGCAGCTAGGCGGAGCCCTCACGCTCAATGGCAGAGACTCCAAGATCCACGTCACGGACTATGACGTCGGCGGTATCAACCTCATATACTCATCTGCCGATATCTACACGCATGGTAAAACAGGAAACAAACGAGTGCTACTCATGTACGGCCTCGAAGGCGAGATGCACGAGCTAGCATTCTCATCCAAGCTAGGCAAGCCAACAGTTGAAGGCGGCGCAGTCACGATCGAGACCAAAGGCCCAGCCGTAGTCGTGCAATGGGAGGTGAGCAAGGCGAAACAAGTTCTACACTACGGCAGCAACCTCGACGTCTATCTCCTGTGGCGCAACGACGCATTCAACTACTGGAAATTAGAGCTCGAAGCCCCATCGCCAACTAGCAATTACACATCGCAATCCAAAGACGCAGTCATCGCGAAAGCAGGATATCTTTTGCGCACCGCAACAAAATCCGGGACCACACTCCATCTCACCGGCGATCTGAACGCGACCGCAGACCTCGAGATAGTAGCAGGTCTCCCAGGATCCAACAACATCTACTTCAACGGGGCCAAAGTGCCAAACATCAAGTCATCTAACGGGCGCCTAACCGGAAACCTCAAATACACAGCCCCGTCCCTCAACCTTCCCGATCTCGAAGCCCTAGACTGGAAATCAATCAACTCCCTCCCAGAGATCTCCCCCTCATACTCCGACTCCGCCTGGCCCGTGGCCGACATTCCATACACCAACAACACATCCCGCGACTCTAATAACGTTCTCTTCACCCTCCAAACGCCCACCTCGCTAATATCCAGCGACTACGGCTTCCACACCGGCTCCCTCATCTACCGGGGGGCCTTCACCTCAACCGGCAACGAGACATCCCTCTATCTCTCCACAATCGGCGGAGCAGCATACGGCCACACCGTCTGGTTGAACAGCACATTCCTCGGGTCCTTCCCAGGAGGCGCCGGATACGTCACATCGCACAACCAAACCTTCACCATCCCTTCCACGCTCACCCTTAGGAGGGGAGAGACGTACGTCATCACAGTCCTCATAGACCACATGGGCATGGAAACAAACTGGACGCCGGGCCTCGACCTAATGAAAACACCGCGAGGAATCCTCAACTACTCCCTCACCGGACACGCCCAGTCCTCAATAAACTGGCGCCTAACAGGAAACCTCGGCGGTGAATCCTGGGCTGACACTATCCGCGGCCCGCTGAACGAGGGTGGGATGTGGGCAGAGCGGCAAGGATACCATCTACCCGCACCCCCAACAGAGGACTGGAAGAGTAGCTCGCCTGTTACCGATGGACTGGATGAAGCTGGTGTGCGACTCTACGCAGCGAGTTTCGAGTTGGATATACCGAGTGGTTATGATGTGCCGCTGTCGTTCGTGTTTGCGAATACGACGGAGGTGAGCAATTTTCGGGTGCAGCTTTATGTTAATGGGTGGCAGTTTGGGAAGTATGGTATGTTTTCTCCCCTTCCCCCGGCGACATTATATGCAACAATTTGCTAGTACTAACAACCTCGTAGTCAACAATCTAGGACCACAGACCAGCTTCCCAGTTCCCGAAGGCGTCTTAAACTACAGCGGCACGAATTACCTAGCATTAACCCTCTGGGCGCAAGACGCCGAGGGTGCGAAGCTCGGGGGTTTGAGTCTCGTCGCGAATGCCGTTATACAGTCTGGCATGAAAAAACCTGCGCTAACTTGGAATGACGTGTGGGAGGAGCGCGAGGGTGCTTACTGAGCGATGGGATCACGGATAGTGAGTGTAGATCTCGCGCACATCGTAGACAGTCTGAACACATTCATTCAATCTTCGTCGTCATCATCACTACCACTAGACCAACCCTCTCTATAACCCTCAGCTAGCTCCGCGAGATCATTCCCTATCGTCTCTCGATCTTCAACGCCGATGGACCGAATGACGCCCGTTCTTAGTGCTTTCACCTTGTCCATAACTGAAGTATCCGTAGACAACGCAGTCCGTATTCCCATATTCTCCGTGATTGCCGAGCCATTACCATCTCTGAAGATTTTGGGATAGCTGTCGATGATGGGGTATGCGAGTTTTGAGCGATAGCTGAAGATATGTCAGCGTGATATAAAGGGTTCAGGGGCATGCAACTCACTTGTGGACCTTCGGCCTCCGTCGAACGGCGAGGCGCCTCATGATCTCTTCTTCGGTCTCTTCACCTTTTTCACCTTCCGGCCCTCTGTGAGTCTGTACCTGGCTAAAGATATGCCGATTCTTGCCTCTCCTCATCCGTGGGTCAAGACTTAGATCCTGGGGAGACGATAGGTCGACATCCAAGGATGTAGTACCCTTTTGTGAGCCTGACTCCGAGTCGCTGTCAGACGCACCTCTATCATGACCGTTCAGATGCTCACCCCGCCCGTTTGCAAATGTGATATTGCCGTTTGTCCCATTCTCTTTTGGCTTTGGCGACTCAACAGGGCTCAGCTCAAGGTTGGTGATAGTCTGACGGCCAAAGACATTGAGTAGATCTGTCATGTAACCGAGGTTACTCGAGTTCACACGGTCTGAGGTCCTGAGTCGAGTGTAAAGCGTCGTGCTCTCAATCGCAGCAGCAAACAGCGCTGAAACATGCCACGGCGACGATGTATCTAGACGCAAGCTCGATGGCAGCGGATTCTCTGGTAACGCGAGAGGCACAACTAGAGACGCTTGCGAACTCAGCTCTGCCAGGGCTCTTGCCTTGTTGACTAGTTTCAATAACTTCTTCTCCTGTTCGTTGTTAGCATCATCGCACTCGAGCGAGCATCGGCCGCACTCACCCTTGGCAAGCCCCTATTCGGCTCCTGCATGCCAAACACCCAAACAGGCGTCTTCCCATACTCATCACGTATGCGTTCAACATACTTAGCCGCAAAGCCACCCCAGGCATCATCAATACCAGACATGAACTGAATACCCTGCATCTGATCCGCCTCCTCGACAAACGGGCGCATATCCCGATCAAGCAGATCATGCTCCTTATCCAGCGAAGCGAACAGCTCCTCGCCCATATGCCACTTTTCAAACGGCATAAGCGTCGAATTCAGCTCGAACTCATTGAGCTGTATGATAGACTTCGGATGGAAAAAGACACGATTGAAATCAGACCAGTACCTCACGGTGCTCGTCGTGAGCTCGGGCGGCGTCGCGCCTGTGTCGAGGCTCTGCTGGTATGCACTGGCTTCAATCGGCTGTTGTCTGTGCACAACCGTTTGACCTGGCCTGGCATCGGTCAGGATACATTCCGACCACCGTTCCTCGCACGGCACTCACCAAAGGCTACTTGATGCTGCGTCGTCGCTGATATCGTAGAGCGCATTCAGCCTCTTTAGGGTTCCGAATCCACCCTTTAGATCGTAGATGACCGTTCTTGGCATGAATGTCTCGGCGCCATCTGCACCCAGACCGGGTCTGAAATGCACATTGTGGTCTACGGGCGACTCTTCATCTGCGCCATATGTGAAATATGACTCCTGACCAGTGGTATTAGTGAAGTTCTTATGAGATCACCGTCGCCGAGTGAATGGTCTCCCCACCTGCGCATTCCAGAAGTGTGTGGCGACGTAATTACTCTGCTGCCCCAGCTGCAGCGTTATGATCTCGCGCATGGTCAAGAACGAACTTCTTTCTCGTCGCACATACAAGAAAGACTGATGATAGACTTGTACTGAAGGAATATTTCCTCTGAATCCCGCCCAAGCGCAAACGCAGTTTTGGTTGTTTGATACTCCTCATGCGACGTATATGACGAGTAGCCAGCTGTCGGCAGTTGCATGTCATCGCATTGCTAACCCTCCAACATCACAGCATCGCCAGCCATTACCTCACGGGGTAGGTACCCGAAATTCCAGGCCCTCGGTCTAGGATCAACCCAGCAGCGCATATCCTCTGCTGAAACATCGCATCATTCAACACCAACACACTCTCACGTAACCAAATAAACCACTCAACTACCATAACACTGACTTTTTCGATACGACGACACCAGAGCACATATAAAACTCACAAATAGCAGAGCTCGCCGCACGTCCAGCTCATCATGTCTTTCGCGCAAGAGCTAGACTCTCTCCGAACGCCGCCCAAGAAAGACGTCAAGCCCGTCCCCGAAGTAGGCACGCCAGCACCAAAACATCCCAATCTCGAGCTACCCACCGACAAACCAACCATCATCGTCTTCCTACGGCACTGCGGCTGTCCATGTACGTTGGCCACCAGCCATCCTTCCCCTCCAAACCAACAAACTAACAAACCCAGTCGCAGAAAAAACCTTCAAATCCCTAACCCGCCTCTCAACCCAGCACCCCGAAATAAACTTCATAGCCGCCTCCCACTCCTCATCCGAGTCCACCGAGCGCTGGGTCGTCTCCGTCGGCGGAAACTGGGACGTCCAAGTCCTAATCGACGAGGAGCGAGACCTGTACTCGCTCTTCGGCCTCCCCACATCCACAACCTGGCACGTCTTCTCCCCCGTAGCGCTCTACAACACCCTCCAGTTAGGCAAAGCAGAAGGAGTCTGGAACCGCCCGACCGAGTCCGGAACCCGGTGGCAGACCGCCGGCGCTTTCGCGATCGATAAAGACGGCATCGTGAGGTGGAAATGGGTAGCCAATCGAGCGGATGATCTGGCGGACCTGGATAAGGCCGTTACGGCCCTGGGTTCGACCCCGAGGCCGAAACCCGCGCCGCCTGCTGCCAGCTACGGGTTTTTGTGAAGGGGCATCGTGAGGAGCAAAGGAATATTTGAGAAAGGCATATCAAATGCAGAGTGGCCGCACATCAAACAGCCGGAAATGCTCCGTCGCGTCATTCACCGTCGACGCAAGGCGACGGCGGAAAGTACGCACCCAGGCATGGCTAGCTTGCAAAAGAAAGAAACACGAATATCGACATTTCCAGCCGCCGTCGACCATCTACCATCCCTCTTTTGTATATATAGGCGCAGGCGTTCGGGAAGACTGATGGTTTCGATAGAATTAAGCATATGCAGTAAACATGGCTGGATCTCCGTTGATGTTGAATTCTACGCCCGAGTACAGCAAAGTCTCAGAGCTTATCGACTTGCCGTACTACCTGCACTCAACGTGCAGCATAATTATGAGCTTGTTAGAAGATAGATAGCTTTTTTAAACCCGCATCGCCATTGATCTCGCATAACAGCATGGCTTATGACAGAGGCAAAGGTCACAATGGTGCAGATACACACGTAGAGGTAAATGTGAGATTAGGAAGCGCAATGAGCACGGCTCAAGATCAAGTCGACGAGGAGCTCGATTCGACATAAGACATGATCTTTGTTTCGTTTATTTCGTTTTACTGTATTGGCCCTCGAAGCTGTGTTTCAGCTGAGAGTCCTGGTATCGACCTTCCGCCCGATACCTTGGGACAAATAAGAATAAAAGGAACTAATATATACAATTGTGCACGAGGTAGGGTTTGGCTTTGTGCATGGTCGTCTTCACCGTGTCACCCTTCTCCCTCTTCTAGTAGCAAATCGGTTGCCCTACTGAGCAAGGCTGGCCGGGCAGCTCTATCAGATGCCTTCGTTTTGTGGTATCCCTCGTGAAAAGAAATGAAAATGTCCCAGAATGTCATGGCCCTGTGTCCCGTAGGAACAGATAGCTCGTCGTCCCCCAGATCTAATCGCATATGCCGTATAGAAACAAATCGCCAACGCTAGAAACCCGTGGAAATCCCGATGAGACCCACATAAGAATGTATATCATGAGAGCATATATGTTGTTCGAAATTCCTCCGCCTTGGGTCCTACATCACTCCGTTGGGCGTGCTGATTGTCATCGGCATGCTCAGTGTCTGGAGGGGGTTGAATGATGAGGTGTGCGACATGCCCATGTGGGACATGACATGACCGCCAGATGTCGTCGACGCGAGTCCGTTTAACGAGCTCGGTATATAAGCACCTTCCGACTTGGGTGAAGCCTCTTCAAGGGAGCCCAGATGGTCTTCCCCCGAGAAGTCCTCTTCCTCTTCGCCAGACATATGAAGCCCAGCCTCAACACCATCTCCACGATCATGCGTACGCTTATGCCTAGAATAAATCGAGTCAGCCAGATGAACTATGTCGAAAACTTTCCGATCCATTGTGATGAGCCGATGCATATTCTGTGGTGTGTTGTGACTTTGGCGCACTGGGTTACTTTCGGTTGGCGTGCCCGAGGCACTAACATCTTTGCTCATCACAGGATCTTGAAGTTGACCAACTAAGGCTACAAAGGAAATTCTGGAGTCATACTGTGCTAGGTTGTCCGATCTAGAGAATGCCTTGCTACAGTGGGGGCAGATATAGGGTCGCTCTTGGGTGTGTGTTCTCACATGGCTAGATAATGAGTCAGATACAAAGCGGCGCGCACACATGACAGATGTAAAGGAAACTTTTCAGCCTTACCGCTTGAGGTGCTCGAGACGCTTGAAGAGCCGACCGCAAGTAGGAATTGGACAGGAGTGGGACTTCTGAGGATAGGGTCCCAGTTCCATGACAGTTGCAGAACGAGCTCTGCGAACGACACTGGGGCCGGCTTGCATGCCCCTATGCTCGCCCATATGACCATCGCCGATGAAATCTTCATTGGTCATACCGAAATCTTGCCTCTGCAGAGTGAGAGGGTTGAGAGCTGGGCTGCCTTCTACGGCTGACAGAGGGGTACCATGTCTCGACATGTCGATCAAGTCTCTGTTCTGTTGGCTAGCAATTGAAATGGCCGAGTTGCTGTAGGCCAGGCCTGGGGGCGAGGTGCCCCCTGTTTCATCGCATTCTGCCAAAGGTCCGACTGACGCCGACACCGATCTCCTGAGGTCAGAAGGACGATGAGGAGCAGCTTGAGCCTGTGCCTGTGCAGTAGCCGCAGCAATAGCGGACATGGATGGAGGGATGGAGGAGCGACGTCTTCTCTGTTTGTAGGTCGGCGATCCTTCTATGACAGAGTAGACGTTGTTGGTACCGTAACCACGGGAGAATTGCGGCCCTGCGAGGTTTGATGGAGGAAGTTGCATCATGCCGTTCAAGCCGCTCACACCAGCAAGATGATCGGGGATAGCAGTATACAGCCCGGTCTCCTCATTTGCGATATAAGCAGGTTCGGCGCCCATGCCCAGTGCCTGCTGAGGTGGTGTGATGGGTTCGAAGGAGATACCACGGTTGCTGTAGTCCTCGTAGTGAGATGATACGAACGAGGGTGCAGGTGAGTATTCGAGGCCATAGGCAGGCATGGAGGCATGGCGTTGATGACCCTGAGTGATGGGCACACCATTCTGGTTGTAGTGAACACGAGCATACTCAGGCTCCCTCTTGACCACCTGTTGAACTTGCTGAACCTGTTGGGGCATGGCTGGTGCCATCGTTCCCATCGTTGTGTACGGAACCATGGCCTCCATCCCCTCCGCTAAAGGGGCCAGGGACTGGGGAATCATCTGAGGGGGGGGCATGGAATCTATGGCTCTCATCACTGGGGATGGAGCCTGAGACTGAGAAAAAGATACCTGTTGAGCATTAAACGACGATGAGTTTGCCTGCTGTGCCTTGGTGAGCTGCTCGTAGAGCGACTGCGACGAGTCGTACTGGAAGGACAAAGCAGGCTCGCTGACGGCCATTGTAGTAGCCTCTTGTCCCATCTTCTCCCTTTTCAAATCTCGTTCCAGAGCATCTAGGAAAAGACGGTCGTGTGGCACGCTATACCAGTAAAAAACCTTCTGCTTCTTCTGTGTCCGGATGCAGTTGTTCTTGTAGAGGAAGTCAAGGAAGGGGCTCTTCGGCTCCTCGAGTGAAGCATCTGTTCCGGATTTCAAGTTTCGCAGATCGGAGAAGATGCCCTCCTCAAATTTCTTCGAGTTCTTGACAGGGCGGCCGAATGCCTGGAATCGAAAAGACAGGCATCGTACAATATCTGTTCCGGAGATGTGAAAGAGGTTGTTCCATAGAACACAAGAGACGTATTCGCCAGTTGGGAGCAGAAACCTCCTGATATACTGATCTGGCTGCCAATCAACGGGAGCGGATATAAGGAAGTATTTCACTAAGTGCATAGTAAGCCACATGCTACCGGTCAAATCCTACATCAGCTCGATCTTCCCACTTACGGTTGTCAACTTGCTGCAACGCTACTTGCGCATCGTGTGGTAATGCCTGCTGCGCTTCGGTGCTTAACATGAAAGTCTCTGGTTTTTGAGGAGCTTGTGCCGCCATTGCTGCAGATTGCGAGTACATTATGTACTACGCAGCTGCGTCGATGATGGTGCTGGGGTGCCTCGTTGATCCTCAATATTGGAAAGAGCTTAGAAAAATAGTGGCTCGTATTGAGCGAGAAATGAGTAATTCAAAGAAATGAGTCGTATCACGGATCTCGTGTGCCGCTTCCACAGATCACCAGTCACAATTGTTCCAAGGCGCTGCCTTTCCGTGTGTTAGTGAGCCGCGGACGGGAGTAGTGTGTTTGATGCGGGTAGCGTCAGTGTGCTTGTAATTTTGCTCCAAGTGAATATGTCGAGTCCAGCCCGTGATGAATTGATTTTGGTGGTTTTTGAATTTGCTGTTGCCCGAAACAGAGATGCACCCAATTTGCCTCAAGCGAACGGGTGGGCGTCAGTACCGGTGTGAACCTTCAAGGCGTGATAATACAGAAACGATCGGTGGGTGCTTCTCCAAATTGCAGTTCTGAAGTCCGGACTGTGCGACCTGTATGCCGTAATGCTATGCGATGCAATGCAAGCAATTGAAAACAGATGGACAAAAACAGAGACTCGCGCTCTCTCTATGCAGGCTGCCTGCTGCAAGTGCGTTTGTACCAGAACTGTTGGACGAGCCGAGGATGGAATTAACCTGGGTGTATTGTGGCGAAAGACGGATCGTGTCAATACAGCAAGGCACCACAATTAGGAGCTGAGATCAGACCGAAGACAGGGTCAGAAAAAGGTTGACAGAAGGTTCAAGGTGCGACGGAGTTTGTCTGGTAGACCACGGTTGTGCCGGACAGATCGGGGCGTTGGTTTGTCGTCGGGGCGGAGGAAGCTGTTCTTGGTAGCGCACCTAGCAGCAACGTCTGCGGGTATTAGAGAGAAGTAACGGTAGAAACGAATTGTGCAGAGAGCGAGAGAGATGGGAACAGATGTTGGCGGCCCGCGACACACCGATGAGGGGGGAAGGTTAAGCGGTGGTTGAGAAGGGGGGAGGGGAGGAGAAGGAAAAAGAGAGGGGTCTGATGAACAGAACTGATCTTGCGAAAGAATCAGGGGGGAGCAAAGTTCAAGAGAAAGAAACGGGAGCGGGAAGGGAAGAGGATGGCGGTGCTCGGGATCTTAATGATTTTCCATGGAGTGGACGGTGGACGGTGGGAGGTGGGAAGAGATGGATGGAGGACGGGCACGACAGGGAGTATGGGTAGCAAGGCAGGGCGAGCTGGGGGGGGTGATGGGATGGGATGCAGTGCAGCGGGTGTTCAGTGCTTGGGTGCTGGGTACATTACCTACTAAGGTACCTACTGGGTGCTGGGTGGGGGAGCCGTGGGTGGTGCGAATGGACCAGAACACCGCCTGCACTATCACTGCACAACACACAGCAACCTCCACTGCGAAGCAATGGAAGCACCAGAGCGAGATTTGAACAGACGAGGGGAGAGGGGAGGTGGTAGCGAGGTACTAGGAGGAAGCGGTACGCGGGTACTTTCCGTCTCTCTTCTTTCCTGCATCTCTTTCTCTCGTCCCTGGCCTCAGTCTCCCCGACGAGCATCCAATCTGGACATCCCAAAAGCTCCAAAAGTGGAGTGCTGCAAAATCTGGACGGGGGATTCGTCGAGATGGTCCATTGTCGGATAACAGGGGTCAGGCCTGTCCCCTTCTGTCCTGGGCAGGAGGTACACGCAGAACACGTACACCACCCACCACCTGCACTGCACGACACCATTTTCTCTTCGTCTACCTCGCTCAGAGAAATGCCACTGCCTTGTTTCTCCGCCTGTGTGCTTTCCCAGTTTTCTAGCTCTCAGTACTTCCTCACTTTTCACATGGTCCTCGTTTGAACACTGAATGTCCCATACCCTGACGCAATATCGTCGACATCACGATACATACCTACTACATACATGTAATTGTTTAAGACATCTCGAGAGATATTATGACCTATTAGCGCAGCTCATCGCCGGGCTAATAGGCGCACAGGTACATTAGGGACCGCATCGCGTCCCGGAGATGTACCCAACCTAGTATAACTCTTAGCGACGAGCTGATCAATTGTCTTCCACGGGTGGATCTCGACGCCCAAACAAAGCTGCACAAGCTTGCGCACAGGACTCTTCACCACATCGGTCTTCAACAAAGTAATCGGTACTAATCAAAGCTGGGGCCAGAACTTGCAGTGAGAAATTACCCATCATGCCGGGGCAGGGTTCGCAGGTGATACCCGGTGAAGCGGTTGAAATGCCGATGGCTCCCTTAGTAAGTGCTCCCAGCCTTGCCCTATTCGGGAAATTATGCCAACGGCCACCACATGGCTTTCCCCCTGTGTCGCGTCTTCGCAACCGGTAGCTGTGGCTGCTGGCTTCTACTCTTCACTTTCCGGGTGTCCGGTCTGCCCAGCAGATGATGGATCGCAATGTTGATTACACATCTAGACACATACGGATACTGTGGGCCCAGTCGGGAAGACAGGTCAACTTGGTCAACTACAAAAGTCAAAGAGAAGGTATTGGAGAGGGGAGACACAGGCCGATGCTGTACAGTAGAGGTAGAGGCACAAAGACTGATATGACGAGTGGAGTTCTGTGTTGTCTGTGGCGCAAAACCAGGCACCAATAATCTGACTATGCCTGTGTCCCATTGTCATCTTGTCTCTCCGGTTGGCGCGCCTGCAATGCCAAGTGTCTTCGAGTACCGTTCGTTCATTGCCCTGGGCGCCTTTCCCGGAATTCCTGCAAACGCGTGGCATTTTCTTGTTTGGATTTCTCTCGGGTTGCAACGTGCCTAACCCCACTGACATTTGCTCGACTTGCTGTTCGGATTGATCTGGTCTCACGGATGCAACACCATCTTCGTCGGCCAGGCACAACACGAAAAGGGAGAGACACAGAGCGCACAAGCAAGCCATGGGTGGCAGTTCATGCAGCCGGCTCCGCAGCAGCCCATCTGCCCGTACGCACACTCAGCCAGCTCCAGAGCTCGAGCTTGGACCAGATCGTGGAGAATCGCGTCAGAATGCACTGTACCTGCAGACGATCCAGAATTTGCAATGCCGAGGGGTCAAAGAGCCAGACACACGATGGTGGCAACTGACAATACATACATCAGCGGAGCTCAGCTGTTGGTCGTTTCGCTAGCCTAGCTTGCTTGCCTTGTCACAATCAGTCTGCTACGAAATGCTGAAGAATACTGATTGTCGTCATAGCTACATCTCCGTGGACATATGTCATGAACATGATATCGAAGGAATTCTTCCAAATGCAACTGGAATGTGCAAAGCAATCGGATATCGGCATACAGTCTGGTCATATTTGTTCATCATGGCCTGATCTAAATGAAAGTGAATCCGGACCTACTGTCACCAACATCAAGCCTGGAGCTGTCTCTCAGCCAGAATGACTTCAGTGCCTCCGTACCATGCCTCTACTATGATCTCTCCCGAATCTACAAATATGAATCCTCGCCAACTAACACCACAACTCAAATGTTTCGACCCGAGTTGCGCCACAGTCCCGGTATGAACAAAAGGACTCCGTCGTCGCGACCCCTTCCAAGTTGTTAAGCGAAGGCAGGGATATTTTCGACGAAGAAGTTGGGCGAGTGCAACGGTCGGAAATCAAATGGCAGGGATCAGTACACGGGTGTCCTTGTCGGTTTTTGTGGCTCTGTGGCCTGGACGACTATGTACGTACAACATTATCAGCGCTGATTATATGTAATTACTGTGTTCCAACATATTACTATCATAACATGTGCTGAGCGACCCGATCCCGCCAACCCGTGCACGATACGACCTGTCAAAGGCACGAAATAGGGGCAAGCAACTATGCTGAACATGCAGGCTAGGATAACGGGTCGGTTTTCTACCTAAAAACCGTCCTCAGAGCACCAGCGACACGGAAATAGAGATGAATCATAGCCCTTCGTACGAGTTTGCATGTGTTTAGCAGCTTTGTAAATAGATGATGTTAATCATACCAATCAATCTGACGAGAATTTGTTACAGTATACTGTTTTCTCGTGTGTTGACGATGACAAAGGGAAAACAACACACGGCCGCAAGAGTTACGAGACAGTTTTGCTTGTTATGTCTTCCACAACGATTCGTATATTCACCGGGACCGATGGGCATTGTTGTTTGTCTAAGACAACATATTGTAATATAGACTCTACATTCCAACGCCAGGTTTGCGAGAATTTTGCACGACGGCAACACCGACTATACGATCTTGTACGGTGGGCAGCTCCTGGTATTTCACCCCCGGCATGCAAAACCTACAACGGAAGGAGAAGCTCACCATAATCGCCCTTACTTACAGATTACCTTAGGTACCGTATTCATTCACCCAAAGTGCGCTACACAGTAGGGAGCAGAATGTCAACAGCGCGGTGGTGCAAATGGGCCGTTTTACGCTGTTGCATTGCTCTAGATGTCAGTTGTCGAATACATTAGATTAGATACACGCCTGCAAGATAGCTACAAGAATGGTGCAGGGCGTGTAGATGCCTCATGCCTCTGTCCAAAATGACTTTGTTCCAAAGGCCGCCGGCGCCTCTCGATGCAAAAAGGTGTGGCTCTGGCCATTCGTCGCCGCTGGTCATGGCCCATCTCGGGCCCATCTCTGTATGTTGCCCCCCTGTAGGCTCCAGAATTCCGAAACGCAGCTGGTGCAATGCTTCAGAAATAGCTGACGCCAAGCATCGGGCGCTAGCCTGTCGAGCCTGTCGAACCCTTGTCGCGATCTCTGCTTTGGGTCTGGTTTGCTGAACAGATTCCCCCTCCCCAACCCCTCCATTGCAGAACACGCACTGATGGCCAGCGAGAATGCATTCACAACTTTGCCAGGCTCGCAAATCCACCAGGGTGTGCCACTTGGTCGTGCTGCGTATGCCCTCGTTCCTGTTCAGCAAGGGCGAATGAGCTGTCGAGCATAATCAACACCGGCTCCGCTCATCGTGCATCGTCAACCAACCACTCTCTCCATCGCCCGCTCGATAACCTTTGCATGAACAGGGACTACCATCCGCCGCCGAGACAACACATACTGCGAGCAGTATAGCCATGTAAGTCGGCCAAGTTCGCGTCAATTATCCTCATGCGACGGTCACAGACTGCACATGCGGAATAGCGCTTGCAATTGTGCTGCCAACTCTCCGCCGTAGTCATTAATTTCACCTGCATTAAGCAGTATCTAGGTGGCCTTACCGCCTTTAGCTCCATTCTACAGCGAAATGTAAAAAATTCGAGGACATTCCCGATGGAGTGGCTAATACAGATCCAGGTCGACTGTACAAGCCGATTGTTTTGGAGTATACAGCAGATTTGAGGCGGTCATTGCGCCTCCGCCACCACCAGCTATCAGCCGATACACCTATCAGTAAATATGCGCGGAGCGATGTCCACGCCCATCTCGCTAACTGATGATTTGTGAAATTCAATGTAACGGACCGCGCAATCGGTGGCCGTGGGCAAGTATACGGACGCCCAGAATGTTACCCCAGCGATCCTATGCATCCTCTTCAACGTTCGCTCCGCTGAAGAGTTCGGTCTGTACGTGTGGGGGTTCCTGCTCTCAAACCCCAAACGGGCAGGCGACCAACGGTTTGATCGTCGTGGTGTGCATAAAGCGAAACTGGAAACGATCACGCTCAACAACTATACTCCCTGCGCCATCAACGAAAGAAGTGCCGCGCCAGCCCGGGGTACATGCCTTCTCGCATCGTGAAGGCCCAATTCTGATTATGCTGCTACATATGCTGACGATCTAGGGATGACAAAATAGCGAATGCCGCCCTAAACAACTCTAGATCCTCCGCTCCAGGTTGTTCCACATAAGCTTATACTGCAGGTGATGGCAAGATCCTTTGCGGCGGAAAAGCCCCTTGAATAACGAATAAGCTTTAAGAAAGCGAAAACGATGGGGCTGGATGCTGACTTGGTCACTTGTATAGCGGAATCATACAGCGCTGTCCGTGAGTTTTCCGTGAGGTGACATTGTCACCGGCTGCAACACTCCTCTGCAATTTCGCAAGTAACCGAAAACGCAACGTCGAGGTATGTAGACAGGCCTCTAAACGACCATGGCTCTTGGGCAAGAACTCCGAGCCATTTACCTAGTCGCTCCCCGTCGGAAATCACATCAAGTCTTGGTAAAGTTTATGGGTAACGGCTAGTCTATTGCGTCACAAGATGTGAAACAGCGTCACTGCTCTCCAAGCGACGATCGACGTCGCCGACTGGTATTCTTCTTAGATCGACTACCCTCGTTCACGGAGCAGAGAACAGAACGACTTAAATCCGAGCCCTCCCCGATCGTGTTCCGAGTGCATGCAGCTTTTGACAGCGGTGTGAGTATGTTATGGCAAAAGATTGACGGTTTAGAAACTCGTCAACGGTTATTCAATGCGACGCTGACAGGGCCATTTGCTCTGGCGTTACGCTTAAGAAATGGGGCATCTTAATCAGCTGGCGGACGAGAATAGAACAACACACCACAGGCAATCTACAGCAGGTCGCCACCGGCGGTCGCCCAGCATTGTCACCGACGCCAGCGCGTAGGTAATCTTGTGGATGTGCAAATTGCATGCGCTCATAAACCGCCATAGGTTTAAAAACAATTCTCCGGGCCCCAAGTTCGCTGCCGCTTCACATCCCTAACCCAGGAATAGAGAGATTGGCCCAGGCCAGAGATCTCTTACTGCGCTCTTGAAGAAAGTCTGAAAACTACCGAGCCAATAGCAGACGATAACAGCGGCGGGCACCTTTGTGCGTATCGCCTGCATTGCCGGAAAGCTGAGCAGCCTGCGCGCCTGATTGGCCCCCTCAGATCTCGGTCGACCAGTAACGTGCCGCGTGGGTCGCGGCCATCTACAGAAATAGTATCTTCATCATCTCACGACGACCACTAGATCTTGTGCTTGGGGGCTACTTTCCCGCTGGCGATGGCCTGGCCCCAAGTGAAGCACTCTCTTTCTCCTGTCAACGGGCTTCATGAGACGTGACCCGGCGGTTCTAGCCTTGGATGCAGTGCGACGCAGGCTCTACCCGCTGTGGATTGGGGGTTGCAGAGTTCCCAAACGCCAGAACTGTAGACAAATCGAGGAGACTGGAACGCGCTTGAAGTTGTATTGATTGGTTCGTGCCTCGAAAACACATCATGCAAGGCCTGTGATCAGAAATGCATTTCTAAAAATTGATATCGACCTCTCAACTTCAAACTATGGTTGAGTGTCAAGTTGTCAGGGCTTGAACAAAATGAGCATATTGCATGATACTCGGAGCCACTCGAGGCCATCTCTGGGGCATCACAAGGTGATCATGAAGGATTGTCCATGATCCTAAGATCGGCAAAGCTTAAATCTTTAAGACAATTAAGCTACTGCTTTATGGTTGTTACTCCAACAAGCCACCGACGATCTGACGGATAAGCTCATCCCAAAAGCCACATTCTGAATTCTAGGGTAAGTTTTTGGGAATCTGCCACTCCGCGGGAGTGTCTCGCAACAGCATTCGGAACAATGAACAATCATGAAATAATCCTACATGATACTTATTGTCATCACTTCTCTCCTGTTGTACTATGTGATCTGTTCTGCACCATTCGTGTTGCGATTCGGAATTGTCACCACAGAAAAACACAAATTCTTCAAATGCCGATTGTTTCAAACATCATGAACAGAACACCCCGGCGATCGCGAAACTTTTGCCTCAAGCTGCAGCAAGAGGCGTTGAAACATCAGATAGACTCGATAGCCATGAAACAACCCTCGTGAAACTCGACTCTGCTCGACTTGCCTTCCAAGCGACCAGTCATACGCCATCGCAACTGCTTGGGAGCAAAAAGACGGTGACAAAACCATAGAGGCATAACATGCAGACATGTGCGCGGCCCGCTTATTGGTGCGTGCCTGAATCATGCAGGGACGGTTACTGGCTCGATGGAGGCTAGTTTTCTCGAGATGGCGCCGATCCCGCGACGCCCGGTTTACTGATGCGAGTGATCAGTCTCTTTTTGCGCGCCTCTTTCGCTGCTCCGTGCGTGGGAGGCAAATTACCTGCAAAAGGAGGTATGTCAACTATGACCATGTGGCTGGCCTGTATTAAACGGGTGTGATCTGAATGTCGCTTGAAAGGAACCGGCCGCTGCTGTAGACTACTCGACTATTAGGTACGGTTACTACTGTGTTGATGTCACGCAGATTAAAGACAAGGGATCAATTGACTCGGGGCGCAGTAGCTGCAGAGCTAAGGGGCACTTGCAGGCGGGAAACGGACAACGCTCCCAAAACGACAGATTCTGAAACAGACGCCCGCCGCTCGACTCTTTGGAGATAGTAATAGTGGAGAGAAGCACGCCCTTACCCCGGCCGACGCCTCTGCTCGCTAGCCAGGAACATGAAACAGGCACGAGCTCCCGTCACATATACTTCCAGAACACGAGCGGGCGCCGATCACCATCGCTCACCCTAATCTCGCGAGAATGCGCCGAGGAATGCGCTCTGTCGAGAACCAAGAAGTGGGAACGGAAATCACGCTAGAAGTCTCTCTTCAAAGCATGCCAGTCTAGATTCGGGCACGCCTCCAAGAGACAAGCTCTGGTTCATGGCCTCGGATCCTTCAACACCAAGGATATACTGTAAAAACCCACTAACGATACAACTTAACCTGAGCAGGCCTTCGGTCGAGGTAAGCGGCGGCCATACTACGTCCACATGGCCTGGTCTGGGTTCAGTCCGTTGGGATTCTATGAAACACAGCGTCTCGTGGAGAAGTCAACGTGCCCTCAAGCGCTTTTCTCTAACGTTGCCACATCATCGCAATGCGTGCTAGCGGTAAGAATGGCATTGGGTTGAACGGCTGCTAAAACGTAGCCAACTCGGTACGCATTGAAGCATATGTTGCCTGAAGCCGATGACGGCTTCATCCTCAGCTTTTTACCATTTCTTTCAACTCGACTTTCTTCTACCCTCCAAAGTCGAGCGCTCTACGCCGCGAGGTGACGTTAAGGCGCAGTCGCCAGTTTTGCCTAAAGGCAAGCGGCTGGTTCACCAGAGGCACGGGCTACGGAACACGCCCGTTGGCATTGGGTAACCAAAGAGTCTGAAGACCATCCTCACAGTTCCCGATTCTCCATGCGCCGTTCAAGTGCGGAAATCTCTATCACTAACGCGCGCTACCACAGCTGCAATGCCAGCAGTGCCTTAGGGCGTTTCTGTTTCACCTTTCCTCGGCAACACCTCCCTCCACCATGCTCTCCTATGTAAGGTACGTGCCCCAGGTGGGCTTGTTTCATTTTTCGCTCTACGACTGGGCTAGTAGGGCGGTATCTCGGCGGTGAGCATCGCGAAGACGACATCTGCAGCTACGATCGACAGCAATCCCCATGTTCGCGTTGCGATTTTCCGCAATACGACGCTGGTGGGCATCATGCCGTAATCCTGTAGGGGGAGTACCGTTGTGCTTTGACGCTTGAGCTTGACGCTTTTTCCAAATATGATATCTCAAACGTTGACAGCCAAGTGTGGTCTGTTTCACATTTTAGTCGATTGCGGTGTGCCGACGTGGGTTGGGTAGGATCTGTCGCATGGGTGTCGGCTACGCTGAGCGGCCTTGTCCTTTTGCCTTTGATCCTTTCTGTTAATGGCACAGATGCTGCATACACGAGTATGTGTGGCTTCTGCCTGTGTGTATATGGTAGTATTAGGATTCTTCATGTTCGTCGCATCGTCGTTATGTTATGTGTCGTAAAACACCAAGCCGACGAAACGAGTCGTCTCATGTTACACTCCCTCAACTGCGCCGTTCTTTCATCCAACAAGTTCAGCTTTCTTTCATCCCTTGTCGTCAGTTTTCATGCTCAAGGGACTCTACCGAAGATCGTCCTCGTCGTCGTACTGGGGACGGATTACCGGCCCTGCTTGCTAGCAGGGACCATGATCGACTTTTTGAAACCGGAAAGCCTTACCTTGCCATTGGATAAGTGATAGATCTCCCAGAACTCACAGCTTGGCAAGGGAATGCGGCATAAACCTCGAGCATGACTTTGCCGAATCCTTGCTTTTTCTACATCGACAAGGGCGAGGGGGAAGACACTCCCAGAGCCCGTGAGCTGCCTGTCGTCGATCTCGTGCATATACGTGGTCATCCTAAGTCAAGCCTTGGTGTGATATGATTGATTCTATGAAACATTGCTATAGCAGTGCTCTAATATGCATTCCGCTTTTAATGAGCATATTATAGAAAGTAGTAACCATAAGCCACCTCGTAAGCCGAGAAGTGGAAAAACAAACACATCAACACCCTGTCAAGCCACATATCTACCTAACTCCTTCAGCATCTCATCACAACAGACTTTGGCTTTCGCTCCCCCTGACCGTAACTTATAACGTCGCGCTGTTTTTGTCTTTGAGCGTGGGCGCGCGTGTTTCCTCTTGCCTTCGAGCTTGCGTCGGTTGTCTAGCCATATTGATTTTTCCCTTGCAGTGGCAAATGCTTTTGAGATCTGGAAGACCATGCCTGTGTTGAAAGCGCCGTCGGTTCGGACTTCGAAGCCCGCTCGGTGTTCTGGACCTTCCACTGTAAGGAGAGTTAAATCAGTGATTATTTAACTATCATGCGAAGTATGAAGAGTATAAGACGTATCGTGATTTGGTAGTTGAGTCTTCACGGTTAAGATACCGGGGCGTTTAAAATCACTTACTCATCTCGTATAACGTCGTCCCGTGATAGTCCGTCGGATGCCAAGCAGATATTGTGTTGCTCGCCGGTTCTAGCATGATACCATATGATGCGCTGCATAGTCAAATTTAGCTCTCTTCATTACACCCCACTCACGCCATGTAATGAGCTCTCATACTTACACATAGAAATTACCACCTTTATTCGGGTTCTCAGGGGCATTCGCAGAATATGCCAAAACCCAATCGTTCCCATTTACTTCCATATGAGTATATCGTGCGTAGTTTATCGAAGAGAGGCCATTAGGCGAAGGGAGCTCTAGGCCCTCAAATGTTACGTCTTTGCCCTCCACGTGAAAGGTGAAAGTCTCGTCATCGCGACCCATATCCATGCGCTACTCACAGTATACAGTCAGCTCATCAGTAGCGGTACGGAATCCACAATGGTATCCTTTAAACATGAAGGGAAATACGCACGGGAAAATCGCAATCTTCGATCATATTGTTAAAATTGTCGATGATCTCAGTAGGTAGTTTGCTCTTCATAAGATTCCACACAATACCCGCCATGCCCTGAGCCTTGATGTTGAGCCGCGCTTCATTCCGAATCTTCGCAGTTGTATTGAGTTTATTGGATGGAGCGGCCATCTGGATCTGGCGATCACATCTACTTCCAGACGTATATCCGAAGTGAACGAGTTGCCCTGGGTCTTCTCGTCGGTCGCTTCGTCGATTCCGGAGTATTTCCTTACATGTATCGACCATCGTCTTTCGTAAAGGCTCGCTAGGAACGGCGTTTCGAAGGATTACGAGAACAAGGTTCTTTGTGTCTGCGTCTCGGAAGATCACACTTTCGTTTTGCGGTATCTGCTCGTGTTAACATAGCTTCGAATTGTAAGGTGCTCGTTGTTAGTATGTCTAGCTCGAGGGTAAGACCTACAATGTACTGAAGTTTCTCTTTTTCTAAGTTGACGATACCACGTCTGAGACCACCGTTATATCTCGGTTCCTTTAAAGATTTTCCATGCCAGTATGCTTCCCATTGATCTTTCGCTGTCTCAGTTCCGGCCGTGTAACAATTGTCGATAGGATAAGGTGCGTCAAGTCTCTTCAAATACACGGTCTTGACCTCCGTTTTATGATAGGCATCTCTCTCCTCTGATGTCCAATCAAGCGCAAGATCCTTCACTATCTTGCTGTCTCGCGTCGCCTTCGTGGTCCGCATAGTGATTGACATCTTGACTCGATACTATTGCGAATAATCCTAAGTTTTGAATGCGTACGCCCGAGGCGATCCAAGAATAACACACAACTGGCTATCTGGTTACAGTCGTCGCAAAAATTATTGACAGATAAATTCCCGGGGCGGAAAATACGAGAGAATAGTAGCTGAGCTATATCTCGAAGACAAGAAGGGATGTGAGCTTGGTGTCGACAAAGGACAATGAACCTCGTGGGAGCCCCATTGAACCCGCATCCGTAGAGGGCAACACAAAGAGTCTCGCACAATGTCATTTTTGTACGTCAGCTGAATTGTTAGTACCGACATTTTCAATCAGGTAGATAATAACCTAATTCAGAGGTGCTAAGCGAATGCCCATCAAACTGATCAAAGTTCAAAAGGCGATTGAGAATTGAGGTTCTTGTGACTTCCTGCCGGACAAACAACGCATCTATGAAATTCTCGCGTTGAAAGAGTGATAAAGTTCTTATACGAACTTATGCGCCGTATTGAGAGAACACTGTACTGGCACGCCCACGATCAACAGCACACAAAAAAAGTATAGCATATTTGTTTAGAGTCTAAAAAAGCAAAGGCAGTCAAAATAGCAAAAAAAATTTCAAATTCGAATAGAAACTCCTCAAAACAACTCGCTTTAAAGCAACCTTGGCATATTAGCCGATTTTAGACATAGAAAACTTGTTTGTTCGCGGTTCTAAATATAGCTCGCAGACTCGTAGCCATCGATTTTGGACGGAATCGGCCTAGGTGTAGAAATCGAAAGCAGTCTTTGCGGTATGCTAGGCTTCTGTGGCTTCTCGAGGACAGTGCATTCGGCATGACCGACATTCTCGGTGGCAAGGACACTATTGATGTTGTACCTAGGGAGTACCGCGTCGAGCCAGGTACGATTGAAAGGCAGCTGAGTTTTTAAATCATCAGGGACATTGTCACCATGCTGAAAGTACGAGAAACAAGCGATTAGGAGCATTGTAAGTCATCGAGTCGTGAACAGAGCCCTCGGTAGCAACGGATAGGTATATCGACTTTGAAGGTTTGACCCGGTCGGAGAGATCGGAGTGGTCCTGTGATGGTGTCCATGTCAGTATGGTGTGTATTGTCACGTAGTAGTAAAGTGGGATGGGAGATCCTCGATGCACTGTGAGACCAAGAGCTACATACATGTGGCCTTGTGTACCTGGCGCAAGTGACAGGTCCAAGGGGTTGATGAGCTCACCTCGGAGCTTGTCCTCGTTGTTGCCCATAGTGAAAAGTGACTGTTGATCTGCTCGGTCTTACAGACCAGAGAGAGACTCGAGACCTGAGCGTCTTGAGGGGCGTGGATGAAGAGAAGATGTTCTTGGTCAGATGTTTATGGGTGACGGACGTGGGCCGAGGCTTAGTATTAGTCCAAATCTGAATCGACGACAACATCCCAATCTGAAAGTAGTTCTTCATCGCCAGAGATGTGTGAACCAGGATCGCCGACAAACTCCCAATCCGAAATTAGCTCTTCATCGCCTGCCATATTCGGGGTGCTGGCCGAAGCGCTCGTCAAAGGTGAAATAGTCGTAGCTATCGGTATCATGCGGTGGCTAGCGTAATAGTGATCGCTCATGTATTGCCTGGCGGGGTATTAGAGGCGGTGGCCATCGAGCTAGGCTTATTGTTGCTTTTCCTAGTAGTGAAGAAGAGGAAAAAACATGGTATATATAACACTGATAATGAATGAATCTGGTACCGTACGGTAACACTGATATGGGCAATCAACTGATCGTAACAAAAGAAGGTCATAAGGTACTGTAATGACTGTGTGTGTTTATCGCCGAAGGCGATGCTGTCTTCGAAGATTGTGTAAGTGTGTCTATCTGGTATATGCTATATGCCTTGGGGTATACCCACTCCTAGGCTGACTAAGCTAGACTCTTTTGCAGCCCCTATTGCAGTAGCAAAGGCGGCCCCTAGGAGAATGAAGATGGACATGGGAAAGGAATGCCCTTCCAGATGTGTAACTTCCATTTCACAAAACAAGATGGGAAGACCAGGGAAGTCATGTCGTACTCTGGCTCGATAGGCTTGAAACTGAATGAGGGTGCTGACGAAGGAGCTCTTGCCTTGGACATTCGAGAGTGAGGAGGTGCTGGTGACGGCCTTTCCGATCCGTATCTTAATGATGCATCGGCAGCGGTATAGGTGCAGGTGCTCGATGGCCATAATGACGTGCATGCGACCAAGCAGGAGAAAGGGTGCAAGGCGTAATGCAAACAGCGTTGAAGATGGGAGATTTGATACTGGACTCAGGGTGGTGGTGATGGGGATGAGATGGATGGTTCTCAGTACAAGTGTGACTGGGGGTGGGATGATTTAGCTGCTCCTTGATACACCTGCCAACTGCAGGAGGCGAGGGTAATCGCATCCCGTACCAGGGCCTTGCGTTTTCAGTCACCAAGACATCAGTTAAGATACAACTTCTGAACAATGATTGAAGATTGGGTGATGCTGGTTTTAACCCCTAGAAAAGACAACGTTAGAAATTTCCAACGGTAGGAATGCTTTTCAACGGCAAATTAACAGCAGTTCCGCCGAAAATTGGTTGTTCTTGCCATAGTTGTTCGATATTCAACGTCGGGAAGGAACTGTATCTTAAGTCGTAGTGACCTGGCATTTTTTTGAAGTGGGCTGGGGCTGGTACGGTCCTCTCATTACGTCATAATACAAATATGAAAAGTCGCTCAACACAGAATTTTGCCGAGTCAGCCTCGCCTGCCGTACATATCAGGAGTGAGGACTGAGAACGAGGCCCTACCTACGTCACTTGTCAAGAGGTTACATTGCAGGCCATGAGAGTTAGCTGGCGGGATGAGGGTATAATTAATGGAAGTGTCGACGACAAGAGCGAACGAAAGTAAAAGGAAACCATCACAACCCGTCAACGTATCGCATACTACTTCACCATCCCGGACGATCCATGATTATCTCCAGTTGACCGTAACTTTTCGTTGCAATGAGCATAAATATATTCTTCCTCTGGCCCACGCGCGATGGTGTGGTATAGTGTTGGAATCAAAGGTGATGCAAACTGGTAGCGCGATTGCCTTGAAGTGTAGAGAAACCCGATCTCAACCTGAAGACGCCGTTTAGCAAGCGTTCGGTGGTGAGCCTTCTGCTCATCATGCGTCGGCGATCATGCCAAAGACTTTATGATCGAGAAGAAGAGGAAGCGGCAGGGCTGTCCTTCACACGTAACTCCGCGAAAATCTCATTCTCCTTATCGGTATACGAGAGCATGAGCTCGTCGATGTCTTCGTGGCCAGCGAAGAACTTGTGCTTGCCCGTGTTCAAATTGATGAAGAGCTCGTAGTACTGTTGGGAGATGGCGTTAAAAACTGGAATCTGGAGCCAACGCAAATGGGATGACAGGTACTCACATCGTGGTTGTCTAGCATAATCGTAGTGACAACGATTACCATCTGGAACTCGATGGTGCAGGTGTTGGGATTCATTGGGAAGCTGGCAATGATATCGCGAGTGTTGCCGGTCCGGAAATTTCCCCCGCAGCCCTTCAGTGCCCACTCCATGATGTCCGGGTACTGGTCGCAGCCGTCGGCCCAGAAGGGCCAGAGATGAGCGCTACCGTGGAAGCGAAAGGTCTTGAGATTCGGAAGCTGCTGAAGGAGGTATCGGGCGCGGCCTTTGTTCATCTCTCCCCACTTCTCGATATTCTGGCCGCGAACGTGGCGAATGTTTGCAGCGATTGGCTTGCTGAGCCGGGGCATGAGATGATACAGAGCGGTAGATCGGTTTGCCTTCACGCGACCGTCCACATACGTGACGTCGTTCAACCAGACGCGGCGATGCTCCCAGTAGGTCTGTACGCCTTCGAAATAGGCTTGCTTGCAGACGAGCATGATTGACGGCACAGATAGCTTCTTCGGTTGCGTCTTTGGGAGCTTGCCTTTCTTGTTGGGGAAAGCAGGCTTAATCACGCTGATCGTACCGTGGACGTCCTCATAGCCGAAGACCTCAAGGTATATCTCACGACGAAGCTCGAGTGGGATACCCAAAAAACTGTTTTCCTTCGGAAGTACGGGTGACTCATTGCCTGGAGTGTTTCGCTTCGCAAGAATGAGAGACTTCATGTCCGAAGTGACTTTAATGACGGAGTTGGGCTCCATGGTTGCGTACGAGGCACGTAAACAGCTGCGGAAGAGGAGAGCGGATCAATGTTGCGGACTGTGTGAGAGAATAACGAAAGGTGCAGAGCAAAGACTGATGGTGTGCTATATATAACAAAGAAACCAATTCCGTGTGATATTACTTGCCTTAGTGACGGTGATAATGATGAGGCTAGAGCGTTCCAGCGTTGACAGAAGTGAAGTTCTGTAAGAGAGGTGATGGAAGAGGTGGTGGAAGAGGTGATGGAAACGTGCGATGGAAGTGAGTTGAAGAATGGGAGTTGAAGAGTGAGGAAGAAATTTTTTGGAAGAAGGAAGATGGTCCAGCTATTTATTCACTTTCTGGCGACCGCTTGCTTCGAGACGGTGCCACGCCGGCCTGTGGATTGAATGATGTGTTTGTCAATGGGCAATCGAGACCCAGTGATGTCGTTCACCCTATTCAGTAGCCTGGAACGGTTAGGGTGACCAATCAGCTAAACAGGCCTTGACATTAAATGTGTGTTATGGCGAAGGGCCCGACCCTTGGAGTACATTGCTTTGATTCCTAGCAAGTAGACTTTAAAACACATCCAGATAAATGGCTTGGCTTAAGGTTCAGGGACGATCAGATGAAATGAGACTGTGGCAAAGACGAGGGACTGGAAAGCGCGTAAATATATCTATGTAGCTATTATACAAACACAAGTGAAGGTTCGGCATTGTGCCAGGCAGCTATGATCTGACCGCCCGCACTCTATCGTCAATAGCCAATAGTTTGGGATCAAGTTCCGAGTAAATAGCCGAATGGATGCCTGCTGAAGTCGCCGAATTGACATATATTCGAATTGACGTCTGCTGACCCAGTCGGACTCGGCCAGTGCCATGACCCCATATTGATATCCTACTGTTGGGACTTTGTGTGCAGACAGACGATTGTATGGTCAAACTTCACCTACGAGATCGGTGTCACAAATTTAGGCGAAATTAATCTCTGTAATTAGTTTATGAAAGTGTTTGTTCAATATTATTCCAAATTTGAGTGGTATTAAGCGACAATGGAATCGCCCAAGAAAGAATGATGACCGTTATGAATTAAGAATATAAATAAAATGCCTAACAGATTTTAACATGGGTTGATATAGTTCTAGTTGCGGACAGCACAAAGTTTGGAGCTCTTACTATAACACATCAAAAGGATCTTCTCAAAGGATGCATAGTTACTCCTGTGGGAGATGAACAGCTCCAGAGTTGCTTCACATTGCGGCCAGTCTGAGTTAGTCCCTGCGAGAGGTCTAACAAACAAGAACGCCAATCAGCGAAAATGCCTTCAGTGGGAAATCGAGCCTGTCCCGTCCAGGTATCGTGATCAGGGTCTATTGTCATTGTCCCGACAACAGCCCAGCCTATTTGAACATGGGTTCTTTGGGACGGACTGCAGATTGTGTGTAACCATGAGATGAGATAGAGTCCACCTGAACTCTGTTCGGGGACAGAGTTTGGATCTATTGACAAAACAACGATAGCAACGCCGAGGGCCCAGATTGGCAACTTGAATTTGTACACTTTTGACTTCAGGTAGCAAGCCTGTCTCTGGCGTTTGATGGCGAAATTTCGTTTGTTTGTTCTGCTTTATTCAATATTAATGTGGAGGATGCGTCGAATGCAATGAACGACGAGCTGACGTATGCGTGTTGGTAGGTATCTCCTGCATATACATATCCCTTACGTATAATACCTGATACCAGCCATTTCTACCTCCTCTTGCCTAGAGCGGGACATCCGAGCAACCCCTCTCTCTCCTTCGCAGGTCCGAAACCGAAGCCGATGCTAGTCACTACGTGGATTGCATAATTACAATTGCTTCCGCCTGCTTTCACCTGTGCCGGGGTAACACAGAATAAAGACCCTCCTCGCCACTATGTTGACTTTCTTTGCCGCTGTCCCGGTCGGAGTGCTGCTGTTGTGCTGGGCATGGCAGAATGTCGAACTTGTTAGGCGGAAGAAGGCCTTTGCTCGTACTCATGGGTGCCTCCCGCCCACCGATGCGTCGCGTTTTGACCCTATCCTAGGTTTGCGCCACACGTTCGACATTGCCGTTGCTAAGGCGAATGGCCTTCACCTCCAAAACTTCCACAATAGGCTGTTCGGCAACTATGGAAACACCTTCTCTATGTTAGTCATGGGCCAACGTGTTCTGTTCACCAATAACCGCAGAATCTGCAGGCGATCTTGGCTACGCAGTTCAGCGACTTCGAGCTTGGTCAGCGCCGCCGAGACGTCTTCGGGGATCTATTAGGCATTGGTATCTTCAACGCCGACGGCGATGCCTGGGCCCATGCGCGTGCTACCATTCGTCCGAACCTAGCGCGTAATCAGTTCACCGACGTCGGTTTGTTCGAGAAGCACCTCCAAGTTTGGATGAGCCACATGCCCGTCGGCGAGGGGAAGTTGGTGGATCTTCAGGAATGGGCGTTTCGCTTTGTAAGCAATCCTTAAGACATATAGCGCTTCCTCGCTAATACTTCAGACTCTTGACGTTGGCACTGAGCTTTTATGCGACAAATCAGCCGATATCCTTCATCCCCAAGGCGCTGCAACGGGACCGCGATTCGGATGGGCTATCGACACAGCAAGCGATGTCATTATAATGCGCATGCAGCTCGGCAAGCTCTGGCGACTTTACAGAAGCCGCCAAAACCGTGAAGCTTGCGATATTGTCAATAACTATGTCGACTCCATGGTGCAGGAGGCCGTCGAGAAGGCGAAGCTCGCTAAGCCGCGTGGTGGTAGCATCATTGAAGACGACCCACGTTACACCTTTCTTGGTGCATTGGCTCATCAAGGTCTCAGCCTTGAGGAAATTCGGAGCCATGTGCTGAACATGCGTTCGTGCTGGCTGCTGGCTGTTACACCGTGCCTCTTCTCGCTAACTGAATCACACTGTTTGCAGCCCGTGCCTCGACCGCCTCTTTGATGAGCTCAGTGTTTCGCCTTATTGCGGAGGATACTCGGGTACAGCAGCGACTACGACAAGAGATCTGGAATAATCTCAACGGCCGCCTTCCTACGTATGAAGACGTGCGCAACCTTACTTACTTGACTTGGGTGCTGAAAGAGACCTTGCGTCTTTATCCTCCTGTATCGCAGAATATTCGTGCCGCAACAAAGGATACATTCTTACCGGTGGGAGGAGGGCCCGATGGTACCGCGCCTGTCTTTGTCCCCAAGGGCGCTGAGGTCGGTTATATGATATACTCAACACATCGTCGGACTGACATCTCGGGCGATGATGCCGACGATTTCCGGCCTGAGCGCTGGGAGAATCTCATGCCCATGTTCTAGTACTTGCCATTCAATGCCGGCCCCAGAATATGCCCTGGTGGGTATTACAAGTATTTCTGGTTATGTTGTCGCATTCCTTGTAAATCAATCCCTCACTAGGGCACAAAAAGCTAACTTGTATACTCTCAGGTCAGTCGCTAGCTCAGGCCGAAGCAGGCTACGTTATTACGCGTTTTCTACAGGAGTATTCGGGTTTGAAACAGCCTAGCCCCCCGCCTGCATATCGCGAGCACCTAGACATAGTTTTAGCTACTGATGGGGGAGTGTGGGTGACTGTGGACAGATAAAGTGATCGACAACCAATCTGTGCTGGAAAGGGAGTTGTTTTTGAGCGCGATCCATCCTTTAGAGGCGGAATAAGCCTTTATGAACAGACATCAGCGACGTCGTGTGCTTCAATATCTGGGCCCTGCGATTAGTTAAGAGCAATCGTGGTACTTAACAACCATGAACACTCTAGCCCATGCCAATCACACAGTTAATGTGAAGGGGCTCTCTAAGTCTGCTTATTCGACTAAAGAATTGGCAATATTCCAGAAAAAACCATCATTGGTCTACATTATATATTCTGGTATAGTTTGCTTTGATTAATACCGCCGGACCACGCATCATGACTCCGCAAATGTCATGGCGAACGGATTAAAGTCCCCTAGTATCGGTGGACATGGATATGAGTGGTCGGCCGATTAGACGACTTTCTTCCAATTAACTGCTGTCTGTAGCATGGGTATGTCGCTTGCCAGGCGGTATCTCCGTGGGAAATGCTCTTTAAGAAGCGCGACGGACGCTGTGAGCTTTCTACAGTATATCGCGATGAATGCCGAGACAACAGCAGACTTGGCAAGGACTTCCTCTGACCCGACTGGATCTCTCGCTATATTTAGGTACCTAGTTACAGCACTAACTGCCGACCAACAGACTGAGCTAATGTGACCCGACCAGGAGGTTTGCCCAGCCTAGCCCAGTATCATCACTACCTTTGATTATGGTTTAATCTCCATAACACTCCACCACCACGCACGAGCCAGGCCTCGGCTCTTATAGGGCCGCGTTCAACCCCTTTTGCGTGATGAGGGTTTTTTCCCTCCGTCACCATCTTTTCACATCCCACGAAGGGGGTGTTTTTTTGGGCGGTCGGAAGGGTTTTCACCCGCCCGCCGTCCCTTAACCGTAGTAGCGCTACTCACTCTGCGCTACGGCTGCATGAGCAATACGCTGCTCATCACTACTATTCTAGTAGCGCTACGGGCAAAAGAGGGAGCGGTACCACTGAGGAAGCGGAAGGAGGGTTGGATCGATGGGCTTTGATTTGGCGCTTTTTGTTTTTCCATAGTAGGGGGGCTTATTCAAGTCGTCTTTGCTTCGAGGTTGGCATCAGCGATGTACGCCACCGGTGAAGACGACTCGAAAGAGAACCTCACGCTCTCCCAATACATGCGTATCTACAGACCTTCGAATGGAGTGTTATGAGTGATTAAAACTATTGTTGTCTCCATATCTCACCACAGTTTCTCGTACTTAAGGATAAAGGGTGCATTAATTGTAGCGAAGCTCGGTAACAAAGAGAGGAACTCGTAGAAGAATGGAAAATACAGACCCTTTCTCGTTCAGAAAATGGGCGCAACCTAAGGTATGTATAGATCCACTAGTATCTCCCGATCTACCACTTACGGATTATACGAGGGCTGAATCTCCGCCCTACTTCGATGCCTGCCGGCACAAAAGTGGGCATTCGTTACAATACACTCGGCTCACGAGGAGCTCACTCAAAATGTTAGACATATCCACCATAGATTCCGTCAACATCTTGATCGGTGAAGGCTATTTCTCGTGTCTTTACCTGCTATTTCTATACGACCTTCTCTCTCTAGGCCCGAACGCTTGCATGCTGGGACATGGGTATCGCCATTATTGTTACTATTGTTTCCTTAGTTGCCGCGGTTCTCATCATGGCCCAGCTCCGTGAGATGCTGCGGGTTACATTATTTGGGTCCCGAAACACAGCGTCAAAGGGACCAGTCTTTGAGCCTCAGCGTGACATTCCGTCTTTGGCCGATAAGGTGGTCTTCATAACGGGCGCTGCCGGAGACCTGGGCAGGCAAACCGCCGTCGAACTTGCGCGCTATGGTCGGCCTGCGCGAATCTATATCGCAGATCTTCCCTTAGAACCATCGTCTCAGGCGGCACTGATAAACCGCGTTACGCAAGAAGCATACGGAGACGACGACGGCAACACTTCTACGCGGACCGCCGTGCATTTTCTTGATCTTGATCTCACATCATTCTCAAGCGTACGCGCATGCGCTGCCGAACTTCTCTCCCGAGAAGATCGACTGGACGTGCTCATACTCAATGCGGGAGTGATACGTGTACCGCCTTTACTCACGTCTCAGGGCTACGAACTTCATTTTGGACTGAATTATCTTGGCCATGCGCTACTGACGAGGCTTCTTATTCCCACGTTGCAGCACACGGCACAATCCGGGGGGAAAGATGTTCGTATCGTTGTCGTATCGAGTGAAGGCCATGCCGTCGCGCCTGAAGAGGGTATACGGTATGCTAGCTTGAAAACTGCCTGTTCCGAAATGGTAAGCGTCCTACTTGTGAAATCGTGTCATCGTACCACGATAATTGACGTTCCATACAGTCCTATGCACAGCGTTATGGCCAGAGCAAACTCGCTCTCATCGGCCTCATGCGTGAACTCGCCAATCGCTACCCTGAGATAAAAAGTGCGGCCGTACATCCTGGCAGAATCTTGACCGGCATGGCCGCGTCGCTCAGAAAAGAGAGCATATTGGCCCGTGTGACCGCGCCCATTGCACCACTTGTCTGTGTACCCGTCACGATTGGAATCCGTAACCACTTATGGGCTGCTACCAGTCCGGACGTGGTGAGCGGCACTTACTACGAACCTGTTGGCATCGCTGCGAAGACGAGTCAGGCGGCAGAAGATACGGACATGCCTTCGAAATTGTGGGAGTGGACAAGCAACGAACTCGGAAGCGTAGATGGGGAAGCGCTCAATTGAAGCTTGACAACAACTATAGGCATAACTTATCCTAGAAGCCCTTTGCGCCCTCAAGGTTAGTACTGATACCCAAAGCAGGCACGCCAGACAATTGGGGACATTCAGAAAAATGCATTGTCTTGGACGCCCAGAGTACAGCAAAAAACGACTACATGGAAAGTTGTGGCCATGCCTTGGTGGCCAAACTACAACCTAGTTGCAGAACATTGAGATCAATCTTGTAGATAAATCTGGTGATGTGGCTAGGTGATGAGAAGAGAGCCTCGTAAGAAATTATGCTGTAAAGGAAAAAGAAGTTCGAGTCGAGAAGGAGTGCAAGCTGCTGATTGCGGCGGCGGCGAGTGACACTAGATAAACAAGTGAAGCACACTGAAGCTCGATGGCTAAATCACGACTCTGTGATAGGTTCCGTGATAGAGTCTGTGATACTAGCAAACAGAGTGACCCCACTCTTGGTACTACAACCGACGACACATGTTTTCAAGCCCTGTAAACTCACTGCCAGTATTGTTTCATGAATATCCGCTACCACTAAGCAGTATGTACGTATCAAGAAGGTTAGAATTTGTGAGAGATATCAGACGAACCTCTGCCGCCTCTTCATATCGTTTCGCAATCACTTCAAATTGTGTTACTTTACCTGTTCTGAGAATCCGGTAGATCGGATCAATGTCTCCTCATCAGGCCATTGTAGGTGTATCCTAGTATTTTTTGAGTCTGATTTTCGCTTAGCAATCAGGTGTTCCTTAGTTCTTGAATTCCTCCACCTTTTGCAGCCCATTATTTGTGACGTGGTGACTCTCTAGGCTAACAAAATTCACTATACTGCCAAATCATTGGCTTGTAACTGCTGTTAATAGGATCTGATCCTGCCACCTTTCCGGCATCAGATAGTCACTGGAACATCAGTGACGAGACACTATACCCTACGACGTACACTATGATTCGGTGTACTGATTGTCACCTGCATTTAGTGACACCAAAATGATTTTCTGATGTCACTCGAGTACTTATAAATTCCAGAGAGATTTCCTGACGTCCGTAAATGGGAACCATAGACACTAACCTCCTGTGTTAATTAGACTCGGCTGGGACATTCAGCAATCATGCAGCTCTTCAACTTGATGCTCGCTTTCACGGCGCATCTCGCGTCTCTCACCAACGCAACACCCCTGGCCTCCATTGTTCCCCGAGACAACCCATGCGACGGTATCAACGCCTTGCCAAAGTTCTACCACGAATATCGCGAGGACGAATGTCCAGCCATCCACAAATTTGAGCCCCAGATTCCTGAGCAATGCCAAGGAGTCACTCAGCAGGTGCAATGCGCATCGTTCTGTCAAGTCCGTGCGTAATCCCGTGTCTTTGCATATTGCTGTGCGTTCCCTTTCAGACTGATCCGGATTACAGGTACTGAGTTCCAATGGGGACGAGAGGTACCACTCACTGGAACTTATTGCCACGGGCCATTCACATGTGCCGTCTCTTCTAGCGACACGATAACCATTCCTTACCAAGGTGGCATGGAGCTCGAGTCGAATACGTTCAATGCCCTCGTCGTAGGGGTAACCGCCGGCTACACACAGCAGGATGCTCATGCCGTATCTCAAGATTACAATTTTGAGCTGAAGGAGAATGAATGTGGCTATTTCACGTTCGTTCCTGTGATGAGGTCATTTTGGTACAAAATCTCAGGTATCCCACAGGCGCAAGGGCTTTACTGACAGATATTTCAGCGGCACATTATCCCATGGCGACAACCCCATTGAACCTGGTGCATGCCAGAACATCGTCAACGAACAGAACTGGTGCGATACCACAGTATGGACCGATGACGGGCAAGCAGACGGCGAAATCGTCTTCATCAAGACAGACTGCGGAACCAGACAACCACTGCCCATTGAACAGCAAGACAAAGTCTATCAACGCCCGGGAGTTGCGCTAAACGGTGGGGATGTCGCCAATATGCTCAATACCTGGGTTCAGGACACATGCAAAGTCGATTACCAATTCTTCGATGACTACTTCCAAGTAACGGGGAAGAACTGGTCACCTGACTTGCTTGGGCCTAACGGGGATAACTTGAAGAACGCTATTGGGCACTGCGGAAAACTGACTAGTTGGCACTTCCAGATGGGCAATGACAATAGTTGGTTTGCCGACGGCAAGCTCCCTATTGGGGTAAAGAGTTGTGTCGGAACTCAGGTAGTGAATGCTGGTGGAAGTTCCGCTGGTGGTTGCCGAGGAGCAGGTTAAGCGGTAACCGACTCGGCACAAGACAGCGTTGTAGACAGGGGCGCGATGGTTCACTGGATGTACTTGACATGTCCATGCTCTGATCTTGACGCAGCAAGAGCCAGCCGGTAACTACGTTGGAACCATCAAATTTGACCTACTTCTTGGTAGTTTTGAGAGAGGCTGTCGCAGAACTGGCAGTGCAAAGTTATTCTTTCAGCCATCAGCGCCTCACAAGTATAAATGTGCTATTGCCACGTTCGCTCGTTGACTGCTGACCAACGTCTGATAGACTTCCGGAACTAACGACTCCTTCTTCCAAACTGTGCTAATATTTTCAAGTCTGTGTTCGAACAATGTCTTTACTTTTGAGCTAAATAAATATAGGGGTGGGAACATGCAGTATAACAAAGATCCTCTGACATATCCCAATGCTTGTTTACATCTGCAACGCTTGATGTGACATTTGCATACGTAACGCATGTATCACTCGAGACCAATACCAATTCTTCCACAGATTAGAACCTTTAGCTCCAGAAAGATCTAACCTCGCAATGACTTACATTCCCCATCCAGACTAACCTACCCCAACTGCTTGCCTCATACATATTATTTCTCAACCCTCGGTTTAGCGCTGGAAATCGCATCAAGTCTATGCAATTTTGCTCATCGTTATAATCATAACTATAGTCTCCCTCGGAACTCTCATATATGCCCTCGATTAGACACGGGAGCAAGTCTTCGCTCATGACGAAGCTGCAAGGATACCAGATCTGTCGTTGGTCCCAAGCCCATGGCGCATATGCATGTTGCCCATTTCGGCTAGCCCCTTGTGAGGTATGACAACACGCCGCCGCCTTAGCATGGCAAGACGCTGCGGTTGATCGCAATACAACACAGATTCACGTCGCCTACGGTGCTCAGCCCTCACAAGCAGTCCGATGCATCTTCACGTAAAAACATCGCGATATACGGGGTTCCGAACATACGGAGGAGCAGATGATAAGCCTACAATCTGTTTCCTTTAACTCATCTTCTCTCACGACTGCGAGTTCGGCGACAGATCTGGGAGAAAGCGCTTCAACATGGAAAAACATTCGCCGGCATCTCGCGAAGATATGCGAGACCCTACAACGACCGAAGACATTTTGCACAACATTGATGGCTGTATGCATGGACCAATGAGTGGATTCGTTGACAAATACTTCGGCCATTTCCAGCACAGCTTCGAGGACACATGCCTGAGAATCCACGACTCTACAAACGCATTCAAAGATTATACTGTTTCAGAACTAGCACCATCTCCAGAACGATTCATTGCCTGGTTCACCGATGTGGTCGGAGGTAGTACAAACCACCCACGATGCTCGTGGCGCGTCGATCATCAGCCGGACTCCGAGAGTGCGCAGTTCTTCTTGAGCGACCCGTCCAACTCAACAACTAGGGATGAACCTCATCCACTTGGGCCTGAGATCAATGTCATCGGTCAGTTCTATCAAGCACAAGACAGCCCATACCAAGCCGGACTATTAGCTCTTTGCAAATTAGCCCATATGGTCTTCAGAAACCAACCTACTCACTTATTCCTGCACGCCTTCTACATCAGAGGCTCACTAGCAGAACTCTGGATCTTCGACCGCTCAGGTCTCTACTGCAGCGACATTATACACATTCAGAGAGACTTCGTTCGTTTCATCGGCATACTGTTCAGCTACCAGCAGATGACAGATCAAGAACTGGGCAAGAGCCATCTCCTCCAGACCGATGAAATCGGTCCTCATGTCACACTTCACGATACGGGCAAAATCTATATCGACCACCAGCCCATCGCAAGCCGTGACAACCTCGTTGGAAGCGGCACGTCTTGCTTCCGAGCCCGACGACCGGACTCAGAGCAATGGACTCACGTCCTCAAATTCAAGTGGCGATGGGCTAGAGATCGACCCGAGAATGAGCTCTTGCAGCTAGCCATGGACCGCGGCGCCCGAGGTGCCATCTCAGTTGATCATTACGAAGAATATGAAGACACGGCATACTTGCGTCGAGCCCTTCGTTGGGGACCGCAAAGAAGATTCAAGCGGTCGCCCACTCCTAACGATAACGACACACCCCGCGACCTCCAACAAGAGCGTGGCTTCACCGCCTACACAGAAGAAACCGAAGACTACTTCCAAAAGCGCATCCTAACATGCATCCTAACATCCCCCATCGGCAGCCCACTCTCCTCATTCAAGTCTCTACCAGAACTACTGCAAGCGCTTCTCGGCGCGATAAAGTGCCACCGCTCACTATACCACGACGCCAGAATCCTGCACCAAGACATATCACCCGGCAACATAATCATCATCAATCCCAAAGACTCCACCCACGCAGACGGCCTCCTAATCGACCTCGATGTTGCAGTCGAAATCCCCTCAAGCTCACCCTCAATCCCAAGCACGAGCAGCATCACAGGCACGCGACCATTCATGGCCATCGGCGTTCTGCAAGGCGAGCCACACACATACCGCCACGACCTAGAATCCTTCTTCTACGTCCTCCTCTGGGTTCTCATATCCAAATCGCTATCCAAGGACGAGGACAACCCCCCAGCTACAAGTACGCTATGTCGCTGGGGTGATAGCGCAGTGGAATTCTATGAGATAGCAACATACAAGACACAGGATATGCAGGAGGGACTGCCGGGGATCATGAACGAAATCCCACCTGAGTACAGCTCGGTGCGACCTCTTATCGAAAGACTGCACAGAGAGCTGTTTTGCCCGAGCGGGTGGGATATGTGGATAGGTACAGATCCCTCGCCTAAGGGCAGGCAGGAGATGTATGATGGGATGATTGATGCGTTTGAAGAGGCGATTGTTTGTTGCTTATCCAACCAGATACTGCCATAGACGAGGCAGTTATCACGGGCTCGGTTCCATTACCTCGGAAAAGATAGTGTTGATCGTCTAGTCCATCAGCTATTGCATCGAATTAAACTGGGATTCAGCCGCGATGCAAACCAGATCCTCCATTCGCGCTCTCACATTGAATCGGCTACGTAGCCACAATACATCGATGCTGAGACTCGTCAAGCTAGCACCTTATTACTAACAACACGTGCACACTACGTGACAATGTAGATAACGACACATACTCTACCTTGTCTATTTGCTTCGTGCGGATAACTCCTCAGTCATAGCGCGGACGCAACTTCGAATGACTACATGACTATCGCCAGTGATCTGACACAGCAGATCCCAAGCCATACCAACCCGTCTCATAACTTCAATCTCTGAACCTTCCTCCTATGTCAAATACGAACTCCTGAGCTCCTATCAGACATGTTCAACCGACCAACAGTGATATACAACTAAAATCCTATCATATGGCCATTATTACAGTGTTTATCTCTAACAACAGCTCATATCACAACTCAGAGATATAATGCGAGGAACAGTAACAATGCCAAACCCCGTTTTATTCTTCCATCCCACAAGCAAGTCTCAAGCACGGACTTCACAGTCCATTAGCAAGTAAACATCAGCTCCGAACTCCTTGCCCCTTCGTATCCCCACCCCTAGCCACTCACTGTAATCGAACGAATGGAAATGCAAATACCACAACACCTCAGCACCAATGCAACAACACTCATATGCCATATACGTCTCTCGCAGCAAGTACACGCCTAATCCCTATCACCACGCCTCTCGCTTCTCATTCATGCCCCATAATTCCCATCCATGCCGAAGCCCGGAGGATCCATGGCCATAAACTCAAGTAAATCAACGCCGCCAACATTAACGCCCTGATCCGTCATAGTAACATTCGAGTTCTCGCCCACATTCTGGAAAAGGCCGGCACCAGGTGGCAAATACCACAAATCGTCTGTAGTCCACTCACTTGCATCAAACATATTCTCATTAAGGCCGTTGGATGTGTCCATGACCGACGCATTGTTGGTATTTGCCACCGGCGTGGTCGGTCCGAAGAAGGACGCCGAGTTGGCGGGGAATGGAAAGTTACCCGACGAAATGTCGAAGGGCGTTGCTGAGACACCGCCAGAGGGTGTCGTAGTACGTTCTATATTCTCGTCAGGATGTGTCAAAAAGTTGTACACGGGGAGAAACATACCAGGAACGGCGAAACCAACACTATGTCCATTGAACCCATTAGCCACACCGAGCGTCGCCATCGGTCCATTCACATTCATCTTTCCTGCCTCCCCATTAACCGCAATATTCTTAGCTTCTGCAGTAGGAGCATGCTTAAATCGATCTCTCAATCTCGTCGTAAGCGACTCAAGTAAATCGCCAAACCTCGTCCCCAGATGAATATCATCCACGACACAAGTTCGCAGAGCATGGACAGTCCGATCCAGCAGACTGATACTCATCTCGACATCAGACTTCGGCGCACCGAGAGCAAAAGTCTTGAGCAAGAACATGGCGCCGCTTATGATTCTGAAATAGGTTCGAACCGGAGCATGCTTCAAGTAGCCACCCTGGTACAATCCATCCACGACAGTGCTCAACAGGCTCCGAGAGCCAAGCACAACTTCTTTAATGTACTCTTGGTCTTCGGGGCCAAAACGACCTAGATGACCAATGGGCAAGGCACCGAGGTAGTTCTGCGTCTGAGGCGACAACTCAGCGCTCCCATTAACGCCGCGGAAAGCCTCGTTACTGCTGGAAGCACCGGTAGCGTTGTTCGTACACCTTTCCACGACAGCCTGCAGCGCTAACGAATTGACATAGATGCGAACATATTCATACTCAATCGTCAGGATATGGCGAATGAACTCGGGTAAACGGAAACGCTCGAACTCCTTCCACCACTCCTTCAAGATGGGCTGGAAATCCTTGAGCAGCCGGGTATAATTGCCGCTCTGTATTATCTCCGTCGTGTGCTTTCGCGATCGGAAGAGTCTTTCATTCCCTAAATGCATCGCATTGCTGACACCGACCCAGCACTGGATGATCTGGTCGTCCAACTCCACATCAGGCACGTATACGAATGTCGATGCTGATGTATTTGTTCCTGGTGTCTGACCCTCATTTGTGATTGGACGTCGCTGTGAGAAAACTGGGTCCGTCCTCCGAATACTCTCCGGCACCATGTTTGTCCAACCAAGGCGCCCAGCTAGTTGGGTCAGATAGATCAGAAGTAATCGTTTGATGCGCATCGCGCGCAGACGATAGGATTCGTCTTCGTATTCCGGTCGTTGGATCGCATTCGTGGCCAGCATCTCATCGATGTCGTCAAACACACCGAGTTCGTAAGCCAAACCTTGGGCATTGCTGAGCAACATCCAGCACATGCGGTCACTTCGCCAGGCAGGCTCAAGCCAACTCTCAATTCTCCGGCCGCCTACATTGCCGCCGGGTCGTTGAATTGCCTCATCTTCCATAGATACCGAATAACGCGGATCGTATGATGGGAGCATCAACTCATCAATTGCTTCCTCTGGCGGGAAGTGCAAAGCGCGGGGATGCCATTCGGTCAATATCAGTAACGACTCAATCGTGCCAAGAGTACGAAGACTGCCTTTTCTCAATCCCCTCCAAGGAGCGGTGCTGGAAGTTTGCGCGTCGTCAGCGCCCGAGCCGCAGAAACCACCACCAAATGCTTCTTGGCCCCACAGGCACCTTTCGATCATCCTCCGCAGATATCTCCATAGCTCCTCGTGGATGGCATGAGATCGACAGTGACCGCCAGTGGTCACTATACTGTAGTATCGCGAAGCAATCGTGAGCAGAGTTACGGCGAGAATAGGCTCTTCGGTTAGCAAAGTCACGTGAGAAGCAGGACTGCGGAATGTAGGCGGCGAGACAGGAGTCATGGGAGACAGATATTCGTAGTAGCTGATGGTGGTTAGTAATTCACGGATTGAGTTCACTGATCGATGTAAACTCACTAAACGATATACTTGATAGCTTCTTCCTTAGTAAACCAGCCGGCTCGGACAAACCTGAAACGAGCCCATGCCTGTAATGCCTCGTGATAGCCAGGTTCGTTCTCGACGCTCAGACGTGCTTCAACCTTGGCCTTCTCATCCGCCTCGTTACCAGGTATGAGGCGGGGATCGATGGGATCGGCAGACTTTGAGGAAACCCGGGAAATTGGTCGAGCGCCAAGAGACACAGAATGGGTATGTGGTATTTTGCGACCAGGCATCGAGGGTTGAGGAGGCTGAATGATGGAGGGTGCAGAATTGTTGATCGTAGTCGCAGGTGAGGGTTCCGGGCGGACTTCAACGGGATGTGGACTACTGTGTCACCGGTATGAGCAAGTCGCCTTTCTCGAGGCCCTGTATAGTCATAATTTTAAGATTAGCACGTACCTATCGGTGGCAGCTTTGTAGAGTAAATCGAGCGCATCGTGGGGACCGTAGATGTTCTTCCGCATAACGTTCTGTGCCTCAAGGTTCTCCATCTGGACGTTGGAGTCCTCGGCCGACTCAGCATAACTAGCGCGTCGAGGACCTCCAGCCTTGCCATCATCGTGGAAGTCATCGGGTCTCCTCAATGGTTGCGATCTATTGTGGGTGCCGTTGGGAGTCAGAGGCACGGTGTTGAAGGCCTTCTTCTCATCGTGGACGGGAGGTGCGTCGTCGAGGTAATGGCGCTTTCGGCCGTTGCGGATGATATACTCGTCTGAATACTCTTCCAAGTCGTCTTCATTCTTTCTCTTCCTGCGGGTAGCGCTGAAGAAACATTCCTTGCTCTCACGACGACATCGCATGCAAGGAGGGTCGTGGGGGTTGTCGACGCTGCCGAGGTCGCAGCGGACCTTTCGCCGGCGGCAAGGAATGCATGCCTGATAGACGCGCTTGTGCTGGGAGGTTCCGGCGCCGGCCTGGGCGGCATTGGAGGGGTGGCTCTCGTCGCTGTTGGTGAATTGATGCGCGTTGGGAGGAGGCGGGGAGCCGGACTTGAGCGAGGTGGTAGGTATGCCTCCAGCGGATGGTGGCGCGGGAGGGTAGGATGGTGGTGCAGCGCCGAAGTGGCCCAGCGGTTGAGACATTGCGCTGACCACGGCGTCGCTGTCCTGACTCTGTTCACCGGTGTTCGAGTCGGTCGGAACTGGGGATCTCGGCTTAAGGCGGGTTTTGGGGGCTTATGAGGGCTTGGAGGGGAGATCTGAGGTATGGAGTCTGGGGTTTATCAACGATTCGGCTCACTGCTGCGGCGCTGCACCGGTCGGCCTCCAAGTGGGACAGGTCGTTGCCGCTTCTGGAATCTGGCCTGCGATCGGCGTCTGGGCGCGGGGAATTATATGAGACGTCGGCTTGGTCTCAACGCCAATCACCGTCGCCCCGTGTGAGATTTGCACTAAAGTAGGGCAACGGTATTGGGCCGTCAGCGTCAATATCAACGTCGACAAGCACGCGATGCGGAAATAGCAAACACTTCTCAATGAGGTACGTTCGTATATGTGTGAGTACAGACAGTATGCGAAGGAGATGGAGATAGGAATAGTCACAGTCATACACTCGCTCGCATCAAGCAAATCAAGTGGTGCATGTCTTGTCTTCCCACCTGCACTTTCCAACAAATCGGATCGGCCTCGGGTCTTGCGGGGTTCCGATGCTTCAACGAGGACCTCACTTTCCTCCACTCTTCCAATCACTCCTGACAAAGGTAGCTTCTGCCTGTCACGGGATGATGGTCCTGCCTGCTTGGGACATTTCGCTATCGTGAAAGGTTATACATCTCTTCCTCGTCACGCGACTAGGTACCCATTGGATACGGTAGACCGTAGAACAAAGACAAAGCTGAGGTCTCTCAAATCCGATACATCATGTATGTTGCATCACGACCTACCTCTTTCGCCGAATAGCCTATCGCAACTGCGCCTCAACTTATCAGTTCTGTTACATTGCTATCATCGCCAAGTCTATACCGTTAGAGTCAATTCGGGATGATTACTAGTCCCGCGAATATCATGCCATAATTTCTTCATATACCTATTTCTAAATGCTTAAATGCCCTACACACAAGGCGGGGACGCTCTGTGTCGTGCGTTCGGTGCTTGCGATTCTCAATCATCGTGTCCTACTACCTGAAGGTGCGACGCGACACAAATGAATTGAGGCAGTGTTCGCGGCACCTGACCAGTCCCTGTGTGACGTGAGATATCCCTCGGGCCCTCAGCTTGCGAGGATCAACTTTCTGGCTCAGGTTCGCTTCAGCCAGTTGAAATCTAGCCCGTGTAATCACCCAACAATTGGTAACCCAGTACGAAAAGATCCGTGCCTATCAAGTGACCCATTTGCGCGGCTGATCGTCAGTCGACGTCATACGCGAACCTCATCGCTCAGCCTCGTCTTTGCCTCCAGCTGCTGTACCATGATATGGAGTCTGTTAGAGCCTATTGTATGTCCTGAAAAGCTGCGATAGGTCTGTAGAACCAGAAACGAGCATTCAAGCAGAATATCCAAGTCACATACACGCACCTGCTTGGAGATCGCAGGTTCGATTATCGCTCTTTAAATACGTATGTCACTGGGTAAGTAGCAGCGGGCGCAACTTCATTTTAAGTCGGGGCCATATAGGGACGGCGAGGAGACTGGGCGTTGCCATCCAGATCAATTCACGTGTGACGCTGCCCGTCTTGAGAGACACTCGTCTTTTAGCTTTATTACAATCGGAGACTTCTACAACATTGCGAGTCAAGAGCACCTTGTCCATCATCCAGCAAGTCGACTGTTTCCGGAGCCGCCACGAATTTGACGGTCTCGGGAAGCGGAAGGGTAGAATGCATCTGCGAGCAAAAGATATCAATGTCTCACGTCGCATGTAGGTAAACCAGCACCGCTCTTGCAAGTATAGTATTAGCTACGGATCACTAGCTGGTCGCGCGTTATATCTTTCCGCGCTCCCCTTCTGCAGATGCGCAACGATACGATCATCACGACCTGTGTCGGCCCTGTGATGTGCTCCCGAAACGTAGGTAGCATCGGGTATCAAATCTCCTCGCCGGTGCTCTGCCACTGATCACCTTCATCATGGTATCCTTCTTGTAGTTTTCCGTAGTTTTGTCCTCCTATGGCCCTCTAATACTGCTCCTGCGCAGAATGACCAGAAGGCATATCCTTAAGCTGGGCTTCTGAACAGAGAAAAAGATCGTAAATCCGAAACGCCCGATTTTGTAGCAGGGGAAAAGGAATTCTGTGAAGCTCGAGGGGGTGTGTCTTCCTAAAACGCCTGCCATGCGAGGTTTTCCCGTGCAAAGTGGAAAATCAATCACGCCTTTCCCCAACGCCGAGGCCGCTGCTTAGGCCTGGACCATCTTCTGCTCTAGCAGGAAGTCCCAGATCATTCTGGTCAGGGCCTCTGGCATGGTAAGCAGGTCGACGGTGAACTCGCCGCGCTCGAGATCGTTCTGGGTCATGGTCTCCTCTGACTTGTGGTCGTGGATCAGCTGGATGACGTGCAAGAGGTCGTCCTCGTTCAGCTTCGTAAGAGCATCGCCGATCTTCTCATAGTCGAACTGGTGCTTGCGCTTCTTCCCGTCGGCGGCCTTACGGGCCTTGGCCTTGGACTCGTCGCCGTCGCCCACGGGACCCGTCTCGCGCAGAGCCTGGACCAGAGCCTGCGAGGGGTTCTTGAAGGTGACGGCCTGTTCGATCTCGTAGCGGGGCGACTGGAAGTTGAGGTCGTGGAAGATGGTCTGCTTCGCCTTCTCGGTGGTGTACAAGTCGATCGACATCTCGAACTCGCCCCATCCCTCGTTGGTGCAGGTGAAGGGGGGGTCGGTGAAGGCTGGGGGGTCGCAAGTGGTCAGTCACGGCGGAGTCTGAGAGTGATTTTGCGGTACTCACTCTGCTGGGGCTCCTCGAAGGAGGGGTGAAGGTTGTAAGTGACCTTCTGGAAGCAGGTGGCGGGGCGCTCTTTGCCATCCTGGTCGACGAGGTAGACCTTGACACTCCACTCCTTCATGGGGAACTCGGGCATGGGAGAGTCCTTAGGACTGCAGAAAGGCGCATCAGCATGTCAGGTATGCCATGGTGGGGAGGAAGAAAGGAAGGGACATACATGTTGCGCTGCTCGGTAACGAGCCGGACCTTGCGCTGGAGTGAGGCCATCGTGATTAGCAGAATTCCAGTGTTCGGTGGGTATGTACGTATGGGATTTAGATGGGAGGTGCTTGGTCAGTATGTCACTGCGGGTTACTCTCCAGATGATTACAATGTGGACAGAGGCAGGAGCCGTGGGAGTGGGAGTGGGAGTGGTGGTGTAGTTACCTCGATCTGCATGATGGGCGAGGTTCCAATCCAGCGACGGAGTGTCAACAGCTGTAGGAAAGCAGGCTTGGAACGAGCGTGTGGCTTCCAGGCAGCGATGAATGTTTCTTTGTCGCCCCAGTTGCAGGTGAGGATCAGAGGGAAGGGGACACTGATCGCGAGAGAGGAGAGCTTGGATAAGGAGGGCAGGGCGTAATCGGTGACGCGCTTGATGGCGGTCTGGCGGCTGGGCACTTCGTGGATGAGAGTGACTGCTCAGAAGAGGGAAGATGTTAGCGTGGTCTTGAGCTCGTTGCTCGTTCTGACTGCAGTGCAGTGCTGTCGTGCAGAGGTCCTCGGGGCAAAGCTGGAGATGAGGCGTGCCATCGGGATGGATGCAATTGAACTCGGCAACAGCTTCGACGAGCTTGGCGCGTTTGGCTTGCGCGATAATGTGTGGCGCACTGCAGCACTGCAAACGGGCACCTGAACAGGGGGCTTTTCAGGGCGTGCACTTACCGCGGTAGGGAGGGGGAGACTGAGGGGGGGACTCCATGGTTCAGAGACTGTGGCGGTGCAAGTATGTGGTCCGTGCGGTGGTCTTGAAGCAGGTGGTGCAGCAGAAGTGCAGTCGGTGGTGAAGTGGGATGTGGAGGTGGGTGGGATGAAGTGTGGCGGTGCAAGTTGTCACAGATCTTCACGATGTTTTTGATCTGGAGGCACATGGACAGATTGTGGGCTTCAATTTCTTTGTCTGAGCTTTTGTGGCTGGTGAAATCTCTGCCAAATGCCCTACTCCGCTTAATATGCGAATAAACAACGCGAGGGATGAAGCCATCGCCGTCTGTCAATGCCCAATGATCTCCTTTCGCCTACATTCTAGGATAGAGAAACGCCGGCAGATCCGCATTGCCTTGTGCGGTCAACCCGAATAGTACTCAGGATAATAGATTGGATCCTTGGCAGATACTGCTGTGCCATATGCAGATTAATTTTGTCTTATCTCCTGACTGTAGGTATCATCCCACATTGGATCCTGGGTCACTAACTCATTCATTTTCTGGATCCGTTTTCAATGTCAAACATTAACCTGTTTTGAATAGTGCTTTCTGCAAGTTGTTCATAGCGCGGTAGGATACATGCTAAATTGTAAGAAATATGGTATAATCATCAAAATGAGTCGTATTCCTACAGCTCGATTATATGTTGTATTGAAAGAAGACTTGATATTGCTGCGTGGAATCATTCATGACATAGCATTGTCTGAGTGTTGATCAACACTTCAACATCAAGCCACTAGTGGGCGACAGTTCATCAATCACTCTTTTGCCATGTGTCCATGTTTCAGTAACAAGCAAGAGATTGAAATCTCCGTATGAGTGTTGACCTTTACATGGAAATATCTCATGATGTCGGACCCAATGAATCCATTTCCGAGGTAGGGGTGCCCGAAATAGGGGTTCGAGATTAAAAGCGCATTAGGATATGCAGCTCCATCATCTGAGCTCATCATTGCGGAAGACATGGTATTTGCTTCGTTTCAAATGATGTGCCATTCCTGTCGGGTGTGCTTTATTATTAGCATCCATACCTTTAGTGATGGTCTGCTCTCAAATCAATTGGTTACATACGTCTTGGCACAAAACTTCGTTAGAGCCAGATGTGTTGCCAGAGCGGCAAGCACAAAATTAGTGACATTTTCTTGTAACGGTACGAATGATATATGGCTTGGGTGGCTCATAGGTTTCTCCGCCACAGAGACACAAGCTTGAGGAGACTGTCATGTATTTTTGACCTGGTTACCGTGCACATGTTCCGCTGAAAGAACAAAGAGAATTGCTTTTCGTTTTGTCCAATGGCCACCACAATGCGCCTTTAGCATTCCAATGCCGACCACATAATACCGAGATGGACCTATCGGTGATTGTGGTAGGTTACTCAACATCACAATTGATTCTTTCGAGGCTGGCAGTTCTAGTCATCTTTGTTGCACCTGGCTTTCTGGGCTTGTGAGCACACGGGGAACGGTATCGAAATTCCGTGGCTTCACATTTGTGCTAATCAGAACTAACCTATGAGACCTGAGTCGTCTCGTCCGAGGTGTCACTACAACACCCTAACTCTAACTCCTCAGGTGGGCACCCGCAAATGGTTTTACAAGGTGTACAGATACACAGAGCCCTCCGGCCATATTTCGCCACTTCCAACATCTATAAATCAAGACCCAAGTCCAAATCTTTCATTATTCTGCCTCAACCATACTACCATAAATGCATCACACAACACGCATCCGACCAACAGCACTACCACCTGGTCCTTCCTAGCCCCTCTCGTTTCAACGCTCACAATTCCACATCATCACGATGGCTGATGTGAATCCCGACAAAATGAAGGCGATGCAGGAGAGACAGACCAGAGAGTGGCTTGAATCAAATGGGAAGACCGGGTCATTTAAAGTAGACGCTCAAGATGGTGTCTCCTTCGAAACAGGCCACACTCTTACTCAGCTCGACCTCGAAAGACTCAGGCACTATATTAAAAACACCACAGGATATTGGGTGACAGTCCGCGGCTCGTGAACAGATTACTCCCCGAACACGGGGATGATATTAGGTGCAGATTTCTTTTCCATACCGTGTTATATACTAGTAAGCAATTGCTAACGCATAGCATACCAGGCGGCGCTAGAGAAAGGGTTCAAGCACTTTGTGGACAGTAGCATGCAGGGGAGAATGGCATCATGTTTCATTTGGTTGAAGGTATGGCAGTAGGGGTCCATGGTTTTGAAATGCAGATTGGGGCATCAGTTTAATAACTTTTTGGAATTGGTATCGCTCATTATTAAGTCCAAGTTGCCTCTCGTTTATCTATAACGAATAAATACTAATAATGCAAATTATTGCTAACAGAGTTAACTACTGGTTTGAATTGCATCACCTTTTTGTATGAATGTGGCCGTCGTACCTTTATCAAAATATAGAACATTTATCAAGCGTTCACTTTCTGTGATAGTCTATATGTCCACAATTCCAAGAGAGCAACTATGTCCTTAGGCCCGCTACTTCAAATGAAATGGTTCATGCACATGTCCGCTACCGATCAGACTCAAGTTGCAGCGGTATTAAAAGGTCATGCAAAACACGATTTATTCAAACGATTTGAATTATCCAAATAAGCAACCATCATTGTGTTCGGGCAGTCCTTAGAAGAGTTTACCGGCGTGTATCTTTGTCCTTATAGGAGGTTATGTGGCTGCAATGAAACTGGAGGGTGTTATCTTGTTTAGAAGGTACATAGCTCTAAAACCCTGCAAGCCTTGGAAGTGACTGGAGGTCAAAACGGCGATTGACAGTGGCTCAATAAATCAGCCGTTACATCCAGCCACGACGCGAACCAAAACGCAAGAATACAACTCCCTGACAATCCACTTCAGCTCTCATATCCCCAGAATAATCACAGTCATGGAGCCCCAAGAAGAATGTGAAGCTGCCGACAAGATCGTCTTTACCCAAAGGCCTGGCTTGACATAAACGGGCTACGCGTCCCACAGCTATACGTGAGTATGAATTCAGCTGGCGAAGGCAAGGCCTACATACAGCTACCGATCCGAGTCCCTTTGGCTAAAGTGAGCAAGCTCGCAATTTGGCAGTATTTTCAGAGGCATACTGGATACATCGTGCGTGTTGAATCGCCCTTATATGTAGAAGTCCGCCATTATGTAATGCCCATGCCAGTAATGCCAGTGTAGACTTAAAACACTACTCTCTCACAAACGTAATAGATTGACTAGTATTTCACACTTGCTAAAACACAGATACCAAGCGTTTAGCAATTGCAGACCCATTGATGACAAGCTGAGGAATACTATCGGCTTTCATATTGCTGAAAACAGCTGGTGTCAAGAACACCACTGTGAGGTGCTATGTCACCATAAGGTCAGACCATGACTACATATCGGTGTCACTACGGCGATTACACAAATTCTTTTCGAATACGCGTTATTTATGACTACGTAACGGTTACAAGATATTATTTCTGATTACATAGCGACCGTGTTATTTTAAAATGACGGCGGTAATACATTATATTTAAGTTACGAAAAAGTCGGCGTTAAAAATATTAGCTATTATCGGCAAAGCTTAAATATTTAATATTTTTAAAAACATTATTTCGGTCATAAAAAAAATAAAAATTAATATTAATATAATTATATTTTTATTATTTTTATTTTATAAAATATTTTTATTATAAATTAATTCTTTTATTCTTTTAATTATATTATAAAAGTTATTATTTATTATATTATAATTTATATTTATATTTTATTATTTAATAAATAAAACGTTTTTAAATTAGTTTTTAATAAAAATCGTTTTAGTATTATTATTAATCCTTTTTTTGGCGATTTTATTTTATAACTTAAAAATAATTTAAAAAAAGTTAAAAAAAACAGCGTATTTTTTAAAGCTATAATAAATAGTACTTTTTAAACGGCTTAAAACGATTTCGATTTAGTTTATAAAAAATTTTTAAAAAAAAATTAATATTATTATTAAAATAATTATTAAAAAACCGTTTTTAAAACAAGCTAAAATCTAATAACTTTTATAACTTTAAGTTTTATAATATAATAAAAAAGAATTTACGTTTTATATTTAATTTTTATTTAAAACTATAAAAAACGGTTTATTATATAAAGCTTAAATTTTATTAATTTAACCGTTAAAGTTTAATATATAGTAATTTATTTAATAAACGATTTTAAAGTTTTTTGAACTTTTTTAAAAATTTAAAACCCGGTATAATATTAAATTATTATTAGTTTTTAAAATTAGTTTATTATTTAATTTTTAAATTACTGCAGTTTATAACCGTTTTAAAACATTTTTACTATAAAATAATTATGAAAAAGTTATTAAAAAAAAAGTTAAAAAATTACGAATTTTATAAAAAATATCATGTTTTTTTTTTTAAAAACTTAATATAATATTTTTAAAAAAATTATAATATAAAAAATTATTATTAAATTTCGAAACTACTATAAATTAAAAATATTAAAAAACCTAAATAAATTTAAAACGATTTTAACTTTTAAAAATTAGGTATAATTAATAAAAAAAAACATACGTAATATATAAATTTTGACTTTATAAAAAAAATAACGAAAAATTATTTTAAAATTAAAATAACGATTTTATAATTTTTATTAAATATTAAAGCTATAAAAAACTTAATTATAAACGGTTAAATTATTTAGCTAAAAATAAAAAAAACTTTATTACCGGTTTAAACTAAATTAGAATTTAAAGATTAATTATAATAAAAACAGTTTAAACTTTTTTACTATATTATTTTATCGGCTTAAAACGTTTTTATTATAAAATTAGAAAAATTCGGAATATTTATTACAGTAAAAATATATAAAATTTAATTTAAAAATTAATTAACTTTAAAACAAAAGTTAATTTAATAAATATAAAAAAATATAACCGGTAAAAATAAAATAAAACTTTTTTTAAACTATTTTTTATTAATATAAATACTATATCGATTATAAAGCATTTTTTAAATATAATCGGCGTAATTAATATATATATTCGATTTGCCGATAATAATAATAATATTTAAATATATATATATTGTTTTTTAATTATATTCAATACATATATATTATTAGTTTTAAAATTGTTTTAGCTTTAAATTATTAACTTTTTAATATTGTTTAAATAATAAAAATAATAATATAAAATAATAAAAAAATTATATTTAATTAATTTTTTAAATTAAAACTGCTTTAAAAATTATTTATAATTAAATTAATTATAAATTTATTAATATAAATTATATTTTATATTTTAATATAAATACTATATATTTTAAAAATAATTTAATTACGTTTTGAATATTAAAATTTTAAAAACGTTTTTAGTAAAATTTTATAAAAACTGGTTAAAAACTATGTTTATTTTATTAATATCAATAAAAGCGTTATTATTTTATTTAGACCTATATATTTTTTGGCCAAAAAAAATTATAAAAACTATAAAAATATATTAATATAATATAATTAAAAAATTAAATTCGATTTTTAATTAATATAATAAAAGTTTTTATTTTATTTATATTTAAATTAAATAAAAAGTTACGTTTTTATATCGATTTTTATAAACTAAATAATATTATTTATAAAAATTAAACGTTTTTATTTTTAATTTTAAAAGTTTTAAACCGTTTTATAAATATTAAAATTTTTATTAAATTAAATTTTAAAAACGTTTATTATAAAATTAAAATTCGAAAATAAATATTTTAAATATTTTATAATATTTTTTAAATTTATAAACGTTTTTATAACGTTTTAAACATATATATATTAAATATTATAAAAACTTATTAATATTATTTATATTATATATTTTAATAATATTTTAATTTATTTAATTTTAAAATAAAAATATATTAATTACGTTTAATAAATATTTAAACGATTTTATAAATAATAACTATATATTAATTTAAATAAATATAAATTTTATATAAATAATACGTTTTTTTTTGAATTATATTATTAATAATATTAAAGTTATTATAAACTTAAATTAAATTTAAATTATTATAAAATAGTTAATTTTATAAATAATAATAAATATTATTATTTTTTATAAATATATTAACTATTATTATAAATTTGTTTTAAATTTTTTATAAATTATAATTAATTTGTTATAATATTTAAAAAGAAATGTATAAAATATAATCGAATTATTTTTAAACATAATATAAAACTTTTAATAAATTAAAAATTTATTTAAAAACGGGTTAATAATTAAACATTTTAAAATAATATAACGAATTTATATTTAAATAAACGTTTTAAACTTTATAACCGGTATAAAAATAAGTTAATTATATAATAAAACTTAATATTCCGTAGTTTTTTTATTATAAAAATTAATTTTAGTTTAAATTAATTATATTATTATTAAAAAAAAAATTTTATAATTGTATTAATTTTTAAAAAATAGCGATATTATATTATATACGTTTTTAAAACGGTTTAAGTTTTAACCGATTATTTAAATTTAAAATATTTAAATATAAAATCGTTTTTTATTCGATAAAAAATTAAATAAATAAAAAAATTAGCTTTATATAATTTTTAAATCGTATATTAATTAAGAATTAAAAACGTAATTAATAAATTATTACGTTAATTTAACTATTTTAACGGTTTAAAAAAGCTATTTAATTTTCGCGCCGATTTTTTAATATATTTCACTAAAAACAATTAAAACTTTAAACTTAAAACGAAATTTATATAAATTAATTAAAAATTTAATATAAAAATAATAAATATTAATATTAATTCCGATATTAAAACGTTAAACTTAAACGTTAAAATATTAAATTTTAATAATATTAATAAAAATTAAAAAAATTTAAACCTAATATTTAAATTTTAAAACAAATTTGTTAATATTACTTTTAAGTTACGCAAAAAGATTTTAAACGTTATAATATAAAAATTTTACGTAATTTAAAAAAAACTAAATCGAAAATTTAAAAAAGATTTGTTTTAAAAAAAACTAAAAATTTTTTTGTTTAATTATATACGTAAATTGTAATAATAAAACCGGTTTGTTTTTAATAAATAATACAAATACCGTTATATTAAATATAAAATTAAAAAGCTAGTTTAAAAAAAAAATAACTTATTAAAATTTAATAGCTATGTTTATATTTTTTTAATTAAAACAATTTATATAAACTTTATTTAAAATATATATAACGTAATTATAACTAGTTATTTAAACGTTTTTAAAACGTATAAATTAATATTAAAAACTTGTTTTTAATTTAATTAAAAAAATAACGTAATAAAATACGTTTATATTTATAACATTTATTAAAAAATAAAATCGAAATAATATAAATTATATAATAAATTAAAACTATTATTTATTTTAAACTATTTATTTAAAAAACATTTTATTAATTTTATTATTAATTTATTTAATTTATTTTCGATTAATAATTATTATTATAACGTAATATTAATAATTATATATTAATTTTTAAAAATAGTTTTATATATTTTAATAATAAAAACGTTAACTGTAAATAGTTTAATAAAGTTTATAATTTAATACGTTTTTAAATTATTTAATATTTTAAAAAATATTATATTTAATTAAAAATTATTATTTATAAGCTATTTTTAATAAATATTATATTATTTATTATAAATATAACATTAATTAAATTTTACGTTTTATTTATAAATAAATAAACAAATTAAAAAATAAAATTAAATATTAAAACATTTTTTATAAATATTTTATAATTATAAATAAAATAATTAAACAAAATTATTATTAATTATAGAATTTACGTATAATAACTTAGTTTATTTTATAATAAAAACGATTTTTTTTTATTTTTTATATAAGTTTAATTTAATAATACCGAAAAATTTATAAAAAAAATTAAATAAACTTAATATATAAAAACTAAACAAAACTATAAAATTTAAAACTAATTAAAAAAAAGTTATAATATTATTTAAATAAGCTTAAAAATAATATAAAAAATATTATAATAAGTACCGATTATTATAAAAGTTTTAAAAAACTTAAAAAGTTTTTTTTTTTATTAAAAACTTAAACTTAAAACAATTTTATAAAAAGTTTTTAAATAAACTTCTAAACTTTTTTAAAATAAAAAAAATAATAAATAATTACAAATTAATATATTAATTAAATCTGCTGCCCCGATTTTAAATTTATAACGTATTTTTTATTATAATATTTAAACTTTATATTTTTAACTTATTAAAAACAAATTAAAACCGCGATAAACCTAAATTAAAATTAAATATATTTAATATTGAAAAAATTATTAACTATAAAAAAGTATAAAAAAATCGTTTATATAAAATAAAATAAAAAAACTACGATTTTAATAAAAATACGTAAAAATTTTAACGTAATTTTAAATCGTTTATATAATAATAAAACTATAAAACAGCTTTATTTAAATTGTAAAAAAAATTAAAAAAATTAAAATATTAAGCCGTAAATACTTAAAAAATTATTTATATTAATTAAAAGTTATTTATTTATAACAGCGAAATTACGTATTTATATAAAATAAAAATATTTATATAAAATAAAAACACTGAAATTATATTATTATTTAATCGATTTTAAGCCGGTATTAGTAATAAAAACGGCAAAAGCCTTATTTTTAAAACGTTTACAAACTATATTTTATTCGGTTTAAAATTTAGCTATAATATATTAACGATTAAAAAATAAAGAAAATAAAAATTAAAACTTATTAACAGTTATATTAAAAATATATATTTTTTCGTTATTATTAACAGTTATATTAAAAATATATATTTTTTCGTTATTATTATAATTTATATAAAAAATAATATAAACGATTTTAAATTTCGAATAAATTTTGCAAAGCTTTATTTTATTGTTAATAAAAAACTTTTAATACGTTAAAAAGTCGAATTTAAATAAGATTTAAAGCGTTTATTTATAGAAAAACAGCCGCTAAAATAACAAAAAACGTTATTTTTAATATATTTTATATATTTTTTAACGTTACGTTTATTAATATTATAAATATAAAAATAGTCGATATTTTATATAAAATTAAAGCAAAATCGATTTAAAAACGATAGAAATATATATTTTATATATATAAACTATATATTTTTAATAAACGATATTATTTTTTAATAAAACTACGTTTTTAGTTTATTATTTATTAATAAAATAAAATCGATTTAAAACTAAAAAAAAACTTATTTAAAGTTTATAAAATAAATATATTATAATTAAAATATTTAAAAACTATAGTTAAAATGTTTTTTTTATTATTAACTATAATAATAATTAATATAAAATTAAAATAAAAATATAATTTATAATATATATAATTAATTAAATCGAAAATAAAACGTTTTTAATTAAACGCAAAAATAATAAAAAATAAATAAAAAGTTAATTAAAAATAAAAAAATAAAAAGATTTAAAACGAAAATATAAACTATAAAGTTTTATATAAAAAGCTTAAACGGTATAAAACGGCAAAAACTAAACAGTAATAGCCGGCAAAAATATTATTATAAAAACTATTTACTATCGTATTGTTTTTAAAACGTTAAAAACAATATTAACAAAAAAAAATATTTATAAAATATTATATTACTATAAAATTAAACTATAACTATATATCGGTATTACTATAACAATTATATAAATTCTTTTTAAATATATGTTATTTATAATTATATAATAGCTATAAAATATTATTTTTAATTATATAGCAACTTTATTACTTTAGAATAACGGCGGTAATACATTATATTTAAGTTATAAAAAAGTCGGCGTTAAAAAAGTATCGGCTATTATCGGCGAAGTTTATATATATAACACTTTTAAAAACACTATCTCGGTAGCAAAAAGAATAAAGATCAATATCAATACAATTACACCCCTATTACTTCCATTTTGTAGAATATCCCCATTACAACCACGCCGGATTCGTGGGATTTTAAGCTTCGATTTTACTCATCTTCCAGCGAAGGAAGCGCTAGGGGTGGTCAGTATGGCTGGAATAGTGGACATGAAGCAGCTGGCACGCTCTTACCGCGCCAGGCAACCCAGTCAGAAGTTGAACTTACAATAGTAGCAGGCTGCGACGAGGGGATCTACGAGGCAATCAAAAACTGGCCTTTGCTTCCAATGACAGGAGTTTATATCACCTCCATGAGACTGCCCCATTGAGTGCACCGGTTACGACAACTTCAAGGTCATTGGTCGAAATACTCGCTTTGAGACCAAGTCACGTGCTGCTCTTGACCTCGTGTCAGGAGAAACCTGTGTATAGGTTTCACATTCTTCCTACTGATCTTTTTGCGGGCTTCTTATATTTACGTAGCTATGCTTTTCTTAATTCTGGCTCCTTTTATAATTGTATTACTAATTCACTCCCTTTTATGGAAAGTGCAACTTCAACCCCTATTTTCATTAGTACCATTCAATTTCTTGATCGCACACACAGCATTTTTCTATCGGAACAACCTTGGGCTCCGTGAGGCGGCTTCACTGTACCTAGACATCCCATCTATGCATGTCATTCACCGTGCAGTCTTACTCGTCACCTCAGGTTCTTACAAGTAGGCATCGACTTCTCCTGGATCGATTGAGGCTTGCATTTCAGTACTGATCGTTGCTTCCCTTCACGAATTCTAGTAACGCATTTGACCGTCCTTCAGCGAGTAGTTCATATACGGACGACATAAGAATTCAACGTTCTAACCTAACATTGGCTTGACTAACTTTGTCATTTCAAACAAAATCCGATTCGTAGCAATTGAGAGTTAGGCAACTATCCTGGTGGTTTGTACCTGGACAGGGAAGTCGAGGAGACAGGAGGCCAAATAGAAACTGGTAGATTCAGAGGTATATCGTACAGTTGCCACCCTGAAGCGCAGCGGAGGAGCCGTGAAATATAGCAAAACTTTATAAGAACTCCTGAGATGATTGATTAGTGATTTGTTTGAAGTCGGAGCAACGCTCGTGTTAGTATTAGCGATTCCTATGCCGCAGTCTTAGGTTGGCTTTCGAAACTTGCATTTTGCTGAACTCAAGTGAATACTCGCTCTTTGGCTATCGTTAAACCTAATGCTGCTGAATGGATATTGTAGCAAGCAAAGCTAGCAAAGAGGCAGAGGCGTAAAAGCCGCTAGTCCATCGAGCCAGACTAGGATTATCACTAGCTAGAAAGTGATCAAGGAGTTGCGTCTGAGTGCAAAAGATTTACATGTCTTGTCTTTGACCTTCTTATACCTCTCTTCTGTCTCGACGACGATCAACCGCTACAGCCTCATACGACAGAATATATTTCCACTCATATCGCTCTATCATTAATTTGTACATCTTCTCACCCGGAAAGAAAAAATAGGCGCCGACTAAAAGAAGGCACACACCGGGAAATAAGCCAAAATAAATTCCCTTCCATTTTGTGGCATTTCCAAATTTGCTCTTCGTTAAATCAGCCGTCGCGTATTGAGATATCCCGGCAAAAATGCCAACAAAGCTTAGTGAACCGATCAAGAAGAAAATAAGGGCGCTATAATTGAAGCGAGAATAGGCTTTCTGCCGTGGATTAAGCGTCGTGAAACCCTTGAGCCGATCTGTACGTGGGATTAATAACATCGACCTGAATCCGTGAGAACCACGTACCGTATTTAATGTTGAGTTGCCGCGGCGTGCGTAGACGGGTGAGAGTGAACGTTCGACTTGGGTCAAATTCATCTCTGGATTCGTGGTCTTGACGGGCCACTCGCACTGGGCAATTGAATATCAAGTCAACATTTGCATGTTTGCCTTTCCTTGTTCTGTGGATCGGGCCAGAATAGAAGCAAGCCCCACGTTGCTTGTCTTCGCCATTCAGCAATGGCCCCTCATGGATCATGAAATATGTCGTAGTTAGACCGGTTGTGTCAAGCTGATCGGTGTGAGATTCGGTTGACGGGTCCGCTTTGTATACGAAATCGTCGTCTCCTTCGGCAAGAAGATAGATAGCAGAATGCATAGAAACGACTCCATCCACAGTGTAGATGGAAAGAGTGCGATAGTCGCCCACATGGTTGTCATTGTCACCGTCTACATCGCCACCCCAAATGTAGGTCAAGTAGGAGCTATGCACAGATAATTTCCCGGTTGCCAATATCGTATCACCGCTGACTTCACGAGGCAGCCATCTGTTATTGTGGTTACCCCCGGGCTCATATCTTGGCCCTGTATTGAAGAAAAGAGAGAGCGGTGGATGCTTGAGACTGAGAATAATTGCTAAGATTCGTTCATGATTTTGGTGATATTTAAATAGGGGTCGGCTTTTTAGGTCGATAATATTGGTCAAAATCAAAGGAATATCTTCCGAGTGCGTGGTAGATCGGAAGCAGAGTTTGTTCCAGGCAGAAGCAAAATCGCCTCGTGTGTCGATTAATACAGAGTCGAGTTCGCGCTCGATGGCTACGCCAATATCGTCGCGCTCGCTTTCTGCATGAATATAATCGCGAAATTTGGACGGAGAAGCCATTTGGGGGGGTTGCCACTGGTAGGGAGGCGCGCGCTGAGTCTGGGTATACAGTCGTTCAAGCTCCATCGACGTCTCTCCCGAGTAATCGAAGACAATGATATCTCTCGCACACTTTATGGCAACGGCCGGTGGAAGCGCCCCTTCCTGAAGAGTCCAGCTGCGCGTCATCCAGGCACTACATGCAATACGGGCTCGGGATTCAGGCCATAACTTGCGAGTATTGTAATCGTACGGAAGCAGAGTGTCCATGAGCTCCGCATCGAGCACCAGACTAGCAACAGCACCTTTGTAAATAGAAGCCATTCTGGCTATTTGATCGAGCTGTAGCGTCAAATCCGCTTGCTGGACTGGTATACAAAGAGTGTCCATCCAGAACAGAAATGGCCCCTACTTATTGGATTAGCGACTCGACGAAAAGACCGAGAATCACTTTTAATTACCTCGGAATCCGCTAATGATGAATGAAGTGCTTTGATGCTCCGCCTCAACTCTATCAATTGACACGTCGGTAGAGCATTTTCTCTAGGATTCCCAAGCCCGTCTACCCAGACATGACTGATGGCAACGTATTTGGACGTCCGCGAGCGTGCGTGAACGGATAGCTCAATTTGTCCTTCAAAACCATCTTCATATTCAATTGATATGAGTGGCACCATCTTTTTTCTAATGATGCTGGTTAAGCTTCTGTAAGGTGCTCTGACCATTACACAAGTACAACCTGGAGTCACGTGTCGGGTTTGATATGTGCTGGCGTCGGTATTGTATGCAACGCAGCTATTGCACATAGAGCATTGCTCATGAGAAATCTGTCGATGAGGATGCGGTTTGATACTGGCTAGATACGTGAAAGTACTCAAGTCGAAAGTCCTTGACAGGTGACGAACCTGGTGAGCACACCAACCATTTCGCCTCATTTCGTCTTGCGCAATTCGCAGGCGTTGACTAGGGCTCAAACTGGTCTCTTGTACCGGTGAAGGTGAGACGTGGGTTAGAGGCTCAGGTAGCGGAGACCTCACTAAGTCCTGAAGCTCCCACATGAATTCTTCCATCTTGAAAGTACCTTAGATGAATTCTACCGACACTCAACATCAATTATAGGGTTGCGGAGTTAGAACACAGGAGATAGCAAAACTTGCATGCTTTTCCGGTGAGGTTTGAACGAGATATTTTAACGTTTTTCAGACAGCTGGCTGGTGACGAAAGAGTCAAAACAATATGTTCAGTGGTTTCTAACTTTCTAAGGTGCAAGGTAACATCAGAATAATTGGGGGGGCTGGTTATGGCTTACCTACAGCCGATATGACTCAGCATCAGGGATGTTATCAACCGGGGATCTACTAATACCAATTCGACCAACGTGCAGTGGCGGGATAATGTCTAAAGCCCGCATACCCCGCCTAGATTTGGGGTCGGAAAATCGAGGGTTCAGATTCTGCAAGTATTCAGATTTATGTTCGCTAGTGCGTTGGTATTTATCTTAAGATAAACTCTTGATTAACTCACATATAGTGCGCGTAGATGAAGACATCAGAAAACACCATCTAGCTCGCAGTGCGTAAGAAGCCGACGAAGACGCCCCCCCTTCCCCCACCCAAAGAGATAAGAGCACCCCAGCACGTTAACATAGCGAGGAAGTTACAACTTCTTCCACTAAGAAACTGCTCACCTAAGTGTGCGTCTTGCTAGCCTCGGTAGAGGAGAACATATGGTGAGAGACAGGGCTTGCGTCAAATGAACATGCCCGGTGCTGGTTCATCAAATATACGCGTGACTAATTCTGCGGCTGCTTCCTCCCGTAGGGTCTAGGTTTGACTTCAGGCCTAGGAGATGTACAAGTTAGAATTATGCGATCGCGTATTTACGATATCAAGGTTTGCAGCAGTACTCAAGAACGCGTTCTGGTCCTTGGTATGTCGAATGATGAAATCGCGGTATATTCAGTTCGTGAATCCTGTCGAGGGTAACAGCTTGGTTCCGACTTGACACAGCCTTACAGACTCAGCATGAGTAGGTCTAAATGCACAAAACCGCAATGGCGACGAACGTTCTCTTGCTCTTGCGGTAAGAGGGTAGGCGAGCTGGAGGCGCATAGATGGGGTGACTGCTAGCCATAGCTCTTCATGTCCCGAGGCTACAACTGCATTCAGCAACAGGTAAGCAAACTACCTGACCCGTTTAGCCGCATGTGAATCCTTAAGTCTCGCTTCTTTGCTTCACGAATGCAATTCTCCATTGAAGTCTCAAGGTAATAGACCCAGTTCTTAAACGCGACTGACAGCGACGATGGCCAAGCGACCCTCAACCTTGCCCGCAACATTGGCGCAGAGATTATTGCCATCATTTAAGATGATACAAGCAACCGGCTATCATTTGATGGTTTCTAAATGCCAGACTACTACATATTGCCTGTCCCGCCTTAGTGCTGAAGCACGGCATATTGCGATTTGCAGGGAACCGAGGTGTCGATATTGCAATTAACTGCTTTAGTGTGGAAGGCATTCATGGCGAGTCGTCGGGTGCATTCCTGCCTGACCTCGGGGTACTGGGCAATATGCCACAGCCAATGGTCACAGTCTCCCATATCACTAAGCAAAAGGCGAGGTGGACGTCCTTCGATATGGTACTGTGATTAGATATCGTCTAGCCTGCATTGCGGATCTCACCAGCGAGGTCACGGTCATGTTTAGTTAGGCGGGTTGATGTCAGTCTGTCCAGAGCGTACTAGATCATGGAGTATCATGGAGCTATATCATTCATTTCGTCTCGCTAGCAATGTCTCGGTTTACGTTGAAGCCATTGGACATCGACTTATCTAATGCCACTATTTACCCAAAATAAACCGACACGTTGAACTCGAAAGACGCTTTCAGTAGCGAGCCTCTAGACTGTTCATTTCTCTGACATCCGCAGTCGTCGTTCTGGGATCAAAAGGTACTGTGAAAGTCCCGAGTACATGAACACCAGCTGCAAAATGAATCAAGAATTTCGGTTCATATTTCTCAGGACAAACTAACTACCCCGGAGGAGAAACATTCCAAGAGGGCCTCGAAACTCTACAACACCGCGGTAGAACGCAATTCGTCGCGATCAACCTCGAACCCGTTCAACTTACAGACCCAGATCTCTTCAACCTCAAGGTCAGGAGCATTCTTGACAGGGTCTCACAACTTTTGCCTTCAAGAAGTCATGTCTTCTGTAAAATGTTCATAACACAAGAGACATGTATCGAACACCGTTCGCAGCTTATAAAGGGATTGATCCCAGTCTCCTCGTGGCCCACGTTGTCTAGATGAGCTAAATGATGTTGACGAGATCGTACAAGGAGCTACTACGGAAATCAATTCAGATGGAAAGGCTCTTCAATGGCGTCCACGCCTCCAAGACAATGAGCCAGCTGATGGTGAGACCAAGGACACACAACGAGCAATAGGACATCATTACTGATGCCTCTCCAAAAAGCCATCGGAGTTGGCGGTCATTAAGTTAACTACATCGCGTCATGGGCGATCTACCGGTTGCCGACTTTAGGCTCGCTTCGTTCGCCGCAATTGAGATTCGGAACTGGGTCGGACATATATTTACAGGTCGTACGCAGACTGCGGATATTTTTGATGAACAATGGCTCAAGTGGCTGGCGGTGATTGTATTTCGGAGGCCTGCTATAGCTGGACCTCTAGATGGAATCGTGGAGTCGTAAAAATCAGAAACTCTGGCTCGCCTTTAACTTGTCGATAACTAGCTCATAGACTTAGGCTCCGATCACGTAAACTATATGCTATAACATGAAACCTTTGACAAAGGACCAAGGGATAGGGAAAGAATAGAATAGTCTACATATTACGCGCATGAAGTTGGCAAAAGAGGATGACTGCTCTCGAGTCCCCGTGTCAGCGACTTTTGCGTTGCGCTGTTAACACTGTTTCATCGTCAAAGTCGCATTATTCCTTCCATCGCCAAACGAAGCGGCGGTTAGAAATCCGCCTTCTCGCTGATACGTTTGATGTAAAGGCATAATTGCGTAATACCTCTTTTCGCTCACGTCAGTAGCTAACTTCTCTATGGCGTCTATAACCTGTTGATTAGTAGTAAGCTCTTACCAAGCTATACGTCGCTAGCGTCGTACGGTCTAAATAAGTCTCTGCTATCCCTGTACCGCGCAAGATCGTAGTTCGTCATCGTAAGGTCGCAAGCATCATGGCCTTGAATTGCCTTATTTAGCCCACTGGCCGCTATCCTGACGTCAATTTGGCCGAGTGTTGCCCTGAAATCCTCTGATTCCTCACCACACGAACGTCACTATAGTGCAGTGACACTAGATTGTGGTTGGAAGAGGGCGGTTAGAACTGAACTATCAAGTGTACAACAAGCCTGAACGACGAGCGTCTGAGTTACAGCAGCACATACCATCACCGAGCTTCTCCCATACAAAGCATACCACATTACCATTGAATCAAGACTGACGTGCCTCTAAACGTTACCAAACCAGAACCATTACAAAATTTCCACCAGTCCGTCGTAGCTAAGCCAACTGCATAGAACCCTTCTTCTGTGACCATTAAGCAGTTTTGCCAATGCTAGTGAAGCAGTAGCAACTAGTAAGTGTTGGCAGTCTCTCTCAATATTATTTGAGTCAACTATAAGAATTGGTCAGTAAGACTCATTCATGAGCGTGATGGGGCTCGTCTTTCATCGTATTGCAGGGCATAAAACGTGACTTTTTCTCTGGCGTCGTAAGTACATAGAGATTTCCTGAAGTAGATCGGGTGTAGTGTTGGAGATGCTTAGTTTTCCCACGGGACGTGATCAGTGAAGAGCCTTGCAGCATCCAACAACCGCCATACACATATCCAAGATGGCACATCATTATGAACCCATAAACATACAATGTAGTACAATAAAGTACAATAGCGGAACGAGGACCACTCTACAATGTCTTCACGTCCGTCACAGATAGCTCGACAAGTTCAACAGGAGCTTTTGCTCCCGCCTTCAACAGTGTCCCCTTCATCAGTGGATAAATGGCAATTAAGTTCCTGAAGCAATTCCGGCCTTTATCGCGCTTTTGTGTGGCTCTCTTCCAAGCTCGAGAACTTGGCTGAAGCTGGTCATCATAGGTAATTAGCCGGGTACTGCGGATGCTTGAGGAAATGCTGCGAGCAACTTGGGACGCCCCTCCACGATCGCAATGAGAACCGAGTGCGTAGAGCAAGTCGAGAATTCTCGTCTATAGCAAGGACTGGTTGGGCTTGTTGTATGGGCTCAAACCCGAAGAAATCACCAGTCGTCCTAAAACTAATTCAAGACTGGTATGTCTAGTATAGATCTATCGCGGTTCAGAACGGCACCACGTAAAGTCAAAATGTCTTGTCCTTCGTCAAGTCAGTAGGCACAGCAACGCTCAAGATCACGAGCGTTGCGGTTTGCGGCTCAGAGGGTCGATCGTTAACCACTTATCATTTCACCAAATCAGCGTGCAAGTGGCCCTATACAACTCAATCATTTCGAAAAGTTTCGTCGTGCTTTTTGGTCGCATAGAGTTACCTTCCATTATAAAACTACAGCTTCCTTGTGGTTGATAGATATCAATAATTGTAACGATTATCTATTCGGGGTTTTCAGCAGCCGTAATCGGTACGTTCTACGAAGCATGATGCAGAGGTTGTAGCGCGCATCAATACTAGCGTTATTCGCCAGATTATTCGGTATTTTATCAGTCATCCCATGATAACCCCCTAAGTCCTACATGAGCGTCTACGGCGCCAATATGATGCCATCAGCTTGGATGAATGCTGGCAAGATGAGTCATGCCAGCGATACGTGTTACAGCACCGAGTAATAGGAGAGATACTGCCGTTAAGACTTCGTGTGCTTCATACAAGCCTACGTCTAAATTGACATATCGCTGGCCGATTTCCACTTTCTGCTGGAAAGCTGTTCCAACTAGACAAGAAAGCTCCCACAAAAAGCCGCAAACTTGGATATCGGTAGTATGGGATCCAACAGATGGGAGATATGAACAGGGTGGCTTATTGACTAGCTATTGGATGCCGGACGGCGTCTGCCTTAATTACGATTACATTTCGACTGGGTGCGTAAAAATTGGCAGCAGCGCCCGGGATAACTATCACATAGTCCACCGTCAACCAAATCGATCCTTCCCAAGTCAACCCAAATTCATCGGTGACAAAAAGCTCTTGGAGGAGGGTAGACTCGTCTTTATTCCGGATGAATCATCGAAAATATCGATGATAGAAGTCCTTGATAAAGAGCTTCTCGATGAGGGACTAAAATTGGACGTGTGCTCTCTACACATCATCATTTGATGGCCATGCTTCGCATGAAGCCACGTGCACCTGGGGTCGAATGGTGCCAGGTCACAACATTACCAGTGCCAGGAGCACTGGTAACTTGGTGGGCTTGAGGCCCGATAACAGCAATCTGGTAGGGGCTAAAGTGTTGACGCCCGATAACTTGAACTCCGTTGATTACGGGGTTGAGAGGGTTCGGTTGAAGCACGATAGGCGCACTAACCGGAATCGCAAGACTTCTAACAAGAGGAGCAAGAGGCTGGCTAGCAATAGCAGCAACAAGGACAGGATTGTTAGGATTTAAAGGGCTAAGGCCTTGGTTGAAAGGAGCAGCTATCTTGTACGATGGCGCAGAAGGCGAGATGGATAAAGGCTGTTTTGATCGTACGGAACTCGAAACGATCAGGACAAAATGGAATTGTTGCACACGGAAAAAAGAAAGGAAAAAACTTCGATCGTATAAAGGTATTTGTTAAATATCAATCCAGCTTATAATGATCTTAGTCTAGGGTATACCAGAGCCAAAAAAAAACTATAACTGCGGGATCTTCTTGTCTTAGCCGCTGGTAAATCCTTACAATCGTCTCCGAACGCGGAAAGGATGCGGATCGATTTTTCTAAAGACCGGTCGAAATCTCCGCAAAAGGTTCTTGGAGTTCGTGCGAGCAAAAGTTCCAAATTCGCCTTCAGAAATTATCACTTGCCGAGAAAAGCCATTTGGGACCGGTGACCCTATTTTCTCTCTGTTCCCTTTGAACCACGATGCTTTGATCACAATTAAGCGGCTGTTTGAGAGAGAAAAAAGCAACCTGTGCGCAAGACGACTTAGACGCTTAGCCAAGAACAGAAAACGGCCCTCAAGTCCGATAGATGACTTCGTACCGGACTAAAGCGCCGAATATAACAGCAGAAAGCTCTCATCAAATGAATGCAGCCAGTAATAATAGAAGCTGCATCCTAAAATGATTTTGGACGCTCAGAAGATACAAAGACCGCCTCCGACCAGGAAGATGATGAGGAAATGTATTGTCTCATTAAGTTGGTCGCAGTCGCCATATAGTTCGCAAGCTGCAGACCGAAGCTCTTCATTGTCAAGACAACTTATTTGCTCAGGTTTATACTACTCGATCCTCCCACCATGGTCCAATTCATGCTCCGTCGCCCAGTCTGCCCTTATGTCACACCCGTAGCTGAAAGTGGAGTTCATGTACCCCATCAACACACCAAGTTCAGGTTTGATTGACGGAGTGAAAAACTACATGCAGAAGGGGTATCTCGATATACACAGAAACGCAGGGTCCACACATCACATACGGTCAGCAACTCACAGAAACGCGGAAGGCACCGCGTCGACAACCAAACGCAGACTGGTTAGAGAGAAAGATTCGCAGGTTATTGTCAAGCTGTAGTGAGCAGCAATATATAATTGTGATAAAGGTGGTTTCATTCCAATGACGGTCTGCTCAACGAGGATTTCCGTATGAACGTTGATTTGTATAAAAACAAGTGCTATATTACCATCAACCCAGGTGCAGAGGCAGAGGAACAGGGTTCAGAGCCCACTGCTATACATTTCATCGTATCCGTGGAAATCGTCATCTGGGCCACGCAACGCATTGTCTGTACGCGGGGTGTACGCATTTTTACCGGGTGTCAAAGAGTTCTACAGGACGCTGAAAGTCTCCCATATGTCTGAACTCTCGAGAGGGTATGGTCAAGTGATCTGAGGAGCATATAATTCTACCACGGCCTTACGATCATCATTCTTACTCTTCCTTCTCTCCCCACTTGACGCACATCGTGTAGAATATCGTCTGGACATCTCGGGGCAAGACAGTTTCAAACCTCAATAGAGGCTGGAAGAGAAAAGAGAAAGAAAGCCGACGGTATTCGAAGCTGATGAGGCGTCCTAAACATACTGGTGGTTATTTGCAACTTGAGCCCTCGCACCAGACACCAGATGAGGTATACGGGGCCGAAATACGAGGAGACAATGTGTCATCGTGTAATTGGCTATGTTCCTACCGAACCACCAGGTAATCATATCAACCCTTATCATCAGTTCCATTCTCCTCATCTAGCTTAAGTCTAGCTAAATGGACTTCAGCAGCCGGTTAACCAGGAGGATGGCGCCGGGGACTCCCATTGTTCTGCTCACCATGAGCAAGGCGTCTAGCGGCGCTCTCGAATGTTCTGCTACGCTCGATAGCCTGCCTGTGCCATTAGCGGGCGAACAACCAGAGCCGCACTCTGATGGGAGAACACTCAAAGTACTTGGCCGGAGCAAGGTAAGTTTACAGCTTCTTCTGTAGGAAAAAAAGCATCTAGCGCCTTCGTATTCTCCTTCCCAAGAGAAATCCCCAGCCCTGTGTTTCCTATCGCGGCCCTGACCGTACCTTATGTGTTTGCTGGAGAGAGCCGGAACCAGTAAGATAGGGTCGCTCTCTCTGTTCTTTGAGGGATATCTGGCGGATGAAGCTGTTGAGCTCGGAAGACGACTGTCCAGTGACGGCTGGAGAAGTTGGGGAACCGGTGGCGAAACCGAAAGGTGCCCGGGACGAGGAGCTTGAGGACGGGGTGTTTCTGGCCGATCTCGTCCTGGTAAGAGGCGTAAGACTTAATATGTTGAAGACTAAGAGCGAAGACTACTTTAATTTTCGACTACCTACATACAATGCTACTGATTCAATTCGCCCGATTCTAGAACCGGAATTTCGTGTGGCCTACTAATTTTTCACCTGTGTAGTGCGACGAAGTCATTTGCTTGTGACTTAGGTAGTTTAGGTACGTTCAGTCTGCAACTTGAATGGCCCAATATATATCGACATCTCCCTAAGAGGACGATAACATATGTTGTCTCGGATTCAAGCACAACTATGCTGGTTTCTAACAGCCACCGAGATCTCATAAATAGCAGCGGCATGTATAAGCAAGCCTTACATATTCGCTTCTCAAACATATTCTAATCTGCCTTAATTCTCATCAGGGAATTTGCACCCGCAGCATGACAAGCGAGCCACCAGCATACGTGTTAGCTTTTAGAAAACTCGATCGCAACCTGCGCCCCAGGCCAGAGCCACCTCGCAGCAATCGCTGATATACACGTTAAATAGGCGTGCCTGGGTCAGAAAACTAACCTGGACCTTAATTGCCGAGGTCCGAAAGATCGACTTTCCAATCCTCGGGGTGGTGTTCGATCTCATAGTCGTAAGCCGAGAGCTTGGGGCTGAGAAAGTGAAAAAAAAAAAAAAAAAAAAAAAAAGTTAACAGTGCTATAATTAAGCACCCTTATATCAGACTATCGTTTGGGACTCAGACATGATCACAAATACTGTGTATTCCTCGATGATAGTGATGAAATACTAGGTAGCTAAGTGGTTATCGAACCAGCAGATTGGGCATCTGTCATTGCCGGCGGGTGTAGTTTCGGTGACAAAAGGTGTGGCGATAATCGTGTCATTAAGGCAAACTCCCGAGACTCTGAGGCAGGAAAAACAAGAAGTCCTGTCCTGTACTTGCCCAGGACCGTGGTTGCGAACATCACGGTCGAGAAGTCTATTGATCGTGACGTACACAACCGACTCCCGAGTTACCGAATAAACAACCGCATAGCCATACCAATAAACACTCTCATCGATACCTACCTACACACCTATATAGACACCAATCTACACCTCGACATACACTTACGCACTCACAGTTGCTAATCCCAGAGAAACAGCACATATAATATGACCTACCTCTCTCATAGCACACTCTCACACGATACACAGTAGCACACTTTCGGAACTCATCAAAACTTAAAACTCGGCAGCATCCCTGTAGAAACAATGAAATCTTTGCTCGCACGCTATGCAATCGTCGGTACCTCGTAGTATGTCACAATGCTGGTCCATCCCTATCTCCTTGCCGTGCCCTCGCAGTCTCACACACAGCTCCCCACTTCTCCCATTGTGTCCTTCTGATATCAAATCCGCCATACTAAAGATACCTTATCATACCAAGGAGGTACATATAAGACCTGGCAGACTCAAATCACACGCTGGTCCCTCTCAATCCCTAAATCCCTACTCATCGTTCACCCGGCTAATCTCTCTCTTCCGATATTCATCACGCCCTTATATAATCCCACCCGGCGGATCGTAGTTAGGTCTCATGCTTGCACTACTCAGTCCAGCCGAGCCCGGGGTATCGCCATCCGCCTGAGCAGTGTTCGTCTTTCTGAGCATGAACATCGGCTTCTTGCCCTCCTTATCCAGCTGCTTAAACAAAATAAGCGGTTTCTCCTCCAAGCCTAGACAACGTTCCTGGTCGCCGTACACGATGTACAGTGCGTATTGATCCCAGGGCGCATTGATCTGGTACTTCTTGAGAGCGGCAGGTAGAACCTTGTAGCAGGGGTCGTCCATGGAGACCCTAAACGACTTGAAGATCTCCACTGACGAGCTGCTGGAGCCCGGCGTCTCGGGCACGGGAGTCTGCATCCGACGGGGTGCGACACCGCCCTGCTTCGGGTTGTAGCCATGGTCGGATTCCTGGAATGTAGAGCGGGATGAGGGTGTCGGTTGATCAGAGCGGTAAGATCGGGATCCGAGTGTGGCAGTGCTGAGAGTTGGAGGTGAGGTCGGGGATGGTATGTTGGGAGAGTAGCCGGGAGATGCAGCCTGGCCAGAGCCATTCATGGCGGCAAGGTGTGAAGAGGAGAGGACGGCGCGCTCTGCAGCGCTGGCGGGGTCGAGGGTTTGCTCTGCCGTCGGGTGCCCGTGAGAAGTCTGAAGATGGCTGGGAGATATGCTCATGGGGTTCGTACCGAGCACGATCTTCTTGGTGGAGTATTGGCGCTTAAGACCGGCTGAGGACTGAGTGGAGGAGGATGTCGGTGCCGGAGGGGATAGAGTGGCTGTCTCGTATCCGTAGTTCTGGTTGTTGGACACGTTGGGCAGCGGTGCCTGGGCATTCTTGGCCAGTCGCAAGGCCGGCAGCATATCTTCGCGCAGTCGTCGAAAGTCATCGGCCTGGCGTCGCAAATCCTGCTCCATAAGGCTGATCCGCTCGTCTCGCAGGCGCAGCTGATCGACCAGGTGTTTGATGTCCTTCAGTGTGGCAGTAGCATATTGAGCTTCGGCATCAGCAGCTGTAGGAAGGGGAATACTTGTGTTAGTCGAGAGGTTCTTGTTGGGGATATTTGTCAATAAATGGCACATACACAGAGGAACATAGTGATCGCTTTCTATGGGTATGTCTTGGGCTTTTTTGACATCGTAAACACTCTTCAGTATGGTCAAGCGGTGACCCACACTGGTTACGCCCATGGACTTGAGGTCGTCGTGTAGTAGAGCTACCAGAGCCTCCCCAACAATCTCATTATCTATGCAGCCACAGATGGCCAAGGGTTAGAAGCTGTAGAAGTAGCTGCCAGAGGGTGGAGGGACAAACCAAGGAAGCGGTCAGAATATTGCTGCAGGCCGATGGAGGCGATGAAGTCGGCACACTCGTCAGCAGTCCACTCAGAGATAATGGTCTCGGGCAGGCGGTCGGCAGAATTTCGATAGCCGTAGGTGGTCGGGGTGTGTTCGGTGGAGGAGAGGCCGTCTGAGTCGGTAGGGGAGATCTCGGAGTCGGTTTGGAGAACAGGAGAGCTGGCGTGCAGGCTTCGCTCGTATTCGTCGTCAGCGTCCGACTCGGCATAAGCCGTGCCGGAGTTGAAGTCCATCTTGTTGGTGCTGGTCTGTGGGGGTTGTTGGTGTTGTTGGCTGGCGGCGACTCTGTATTGGTCTCGCAGATCCCACGATCCCTCCCCCAGATCTTTCCGCCGGATGGTGGAGTGTGGATCAGGCGTGGTGTTATACGAGTCGGAGTGTTGTCGGAATAAGGTTGGCTGCAGGTGATGTGGTGGGTGGTGATATGGTTGAGCCACGGCGAAGATGTTGAGAGGCACACAAAGATGGTGGTCGCCGTGCAGGTCAATCGAGAGTGAGGAGGGGGTGTTGTCACGGTTGTTGCAAAGGTCGACGACACAGACAGCGGGTGCAGGTAGACAGGGAAAGGGGAGGTCTCGTGGGCAGGTCAATTTGCTTAGTTTGCAGTTTGCTCAATCGGCGTGACTGTTTATCGGGAGGCTGTTTCTTTGATGCTCGGAAGGTGCGTTGCTGTTGTTGGCAATGCTGCAAGACGTCGCTTCCCAAGTTCAGATCAGTTCACTCCCAGGCCGCACAGGAGACAACCGACAATAACAGGAAGTAGCAGCCCGTCCAAGACCCATCAACACCTCATTGGGCGCTCAGTGCCCGAGTGGCTAGACACAAGAAGGCACGAACCGAAAATGGAGGCGGCAGCAGTTGCAAGCCAAGCACAGATGGGCCCGGATCCCCTGTCCACGCAAGATGCCCACCCAGCCACTGCCTGTATCCATTAGCGCCAAAGCTCTCTGAGAGTATACCTACCCGACCGAGACCCGACACCAGGGCAACTTGAACCCTCCCGTCTCGATCATGCTGCTTCTGAATGATCTTTGCAGCAATGCCCTGCCTCAGGCGAGCCTATGAGTCTGTAGTCGATATAATACTTCTACAGGATTGACAGTAAAGTTTATGCGATGAGGCAGAGGGGAATCTACACTCGCTCACCGTCTCTTCCCTTCTAGGTCGTCTGGCCCCCCAAATTCCCAATCTATCCGCCCATCCATCTTGCCGCTAGCCGCTGCACTGCGCTTACGTTACCACCTGCAGTCTCCAGCGTTTCCCGTCCATGATTTTGTGCCTAATGCACCTCCCACCTAGTGCAAAGAACTATTCAACGCCTCATCGCTAACCGACCCTTTCACTCTCAATATTTACATCATAGCCATGCCCAACCCTTTCATTAATCCATATTGGAGAATATCTATTATGAAAAGAAAGTATGTATCTTTGGATAAGGTACGTATGCAGGGAAGTGGTTAATTTGCCCCTCCTTTCTCCCCTCCCACAAAATAAGCTGCATGAGCAAGGAGAAAAACACGACATTTAATTTATTCAATCTGCAGTACCACTCTCTGCCAGATGAGATGTGGGGAAAGCAGAAGAAAAGGAACAGGAAGAATGGGAAATTGACATCCGACAGCCCTTACCGACATTTGAGTTTCTTTGTCGTCGCATTGCAGAACCCGGAGGCTCAGCTTCTACAGAATTAGAATCTTCTGGTTGTGGCGTTGAGAGCTCACTCACAATGCGATCAGTCAATTTGATAAAGAATCCAACCGACGACCTTTTGGGATTCATCACCTAATTGGAATGTTTGAGGCTTGCATCAACGTGGACTTATTCCTGACGGGACAGGCTGTTGTTAAATGAAGCAGTAATACCGACTTCTGATTTGAATCTATCTACGAGTGATTGAGTCTATAGTTCACAATACGCTCAAAAGGGCCTATCCCTGCGAATGAGCTCTCTCCCCTACATTATCCCAACCACCCGCGGATGGTTGCTCTGCATGTACTTCAACAACATGGGGGAGGTGGTACCGAACCCTCAACACGTGCGCTGCAAGGCCTTCCTTGCCCTCCAGCACACAGAAAGTGGTCATCTGGCGCCGCATGGGCCGTCACGACGGACGACCGCGGCCACTCAGGGTCGAAGAATTGAAGTTGTCTTCATCTGTCAAGCGAATGGCATGGGTCACAACCTCCAACTCCTTCCCTGGATTAAACAAAGAACCGATCCTGCGTCGGTTGCTATATTGCTGACCACACAACTCCAAGGCGCCCCGGTCATGGATTGCATCGGATGAGCCGATGTCTTTCATTGCAAGAAACGCCGATGAATGCATGTGAGAATGATGAGTATGGCTCGCAACGGCCAGCGACAAGCAATTACCGGAGACGGAGCTTGGCATCGGCAGCACCGCTTTCGATGACTTCTTCAAGAGACCATCGTGGCTGCTCGATGATGCGGTTCTCAGCTGAGACACCCTCGGGCAATGCCCTCTGACCACCAGCAATACCAGTGGAGAACTTGAGCTGCAGAATGTCAGAGACCTCGTCACAAGCAGCGAGAAGGCGATCCAGATCATCCTTGTTGTGGGCCGAAGAGACACAGAATCGGGCACGCGAGCTTATCAGTGGTGTCGCCGGGTAGCCAACAACTACGACCGAGATGTTGCGCTTGAGCATTTCGTGGCTGAAGGCGGGAATCTTGGCGGGGTTGTAAAGGGTGATGGGGATGATGGGTGAGTCGTCGTGGCCATACACTATCATGCCCAATCGCTTGAGACCCAGACGGAGGTAGCGCGAGTTGAAGGCAATACGCTGGAGTCGCTCCTCGCCCTCACCAGGCACCAGATCGCCGGTGATGATCTTCAGAGAGGCGTAGATCTGCATGAGAACGGCGGGTGTCGGGGCCTCACCAAGCATCGTCGCAGCATTGGAGCTCTTCAGTTTGTCGATGATGTTTTTCTCGGCCGCGATATAGCCTCCGTTGGCACCAAAAGACTTGGTCAAAGTTCCCATGAGGATGTCCACTCGGCTAGGATCAATTCCAAAGTAGTCACAGACACCACGTCCTCGAGGTCCTAGAGCACCGACACTGTGGGCCTCGTCGACATACAGATGGAACTTGTACGTATCCTTAAGGTTCAGAATGCCGGGCAGATCACACATGGTACCCTCCATGGAATACAGACCTTCGACAGCAACCAGGATCTTCTTCCATGGGCGGTGAGTGCGCGGCTGGCCCTGAGCAATGGCTTCCCTGAGCTTCGCTTCGAGTTCCGCCATGTCGTTGTGCGCGAAAGATCTAATGACAGCACCAGATAGGCGAGCGCCCAGTCGGATCGATGCGTGGTTGAGCTCGTCAGATATTATCAGACAACCCTTGGAGACGAGAGCCGGGAATGTGCTCGAATTCGTGACGAAACCCATTGAGAAGACCATGGCAGCCGGCTTGCCTACAAATGCCGCTACTTCGGCTTCGACTTCCTGGACGAGATCGGAGTTGCCGGAATCAGCACGAGTGCTGGAGAAGCTCAAGCCGTATTTGCGAACACACTCCTCCACAGCGTCTGCACAAGGCCCTTCAGACTGTGCAAAACCGAGATAGTTGTAAGAGCTCATGTTCAAAGTCTCAGTGGTCGTACCGGTGTAGTTGTACGATTCATTGAAATTGACAGAGACACGATCCAAGAGATTGATAAAACGGCCAGGAACACCGGTGCTTGTTCTTGCGAAGACATCATCAATGCGGAGTTTCAGTCGTCGGGTGTAGAAGCTGTCAAAATCGTCGTTCAGAGGCGCATATCCGTTGTTAGCACGCAGAGTCTTGTACAGTGCCTTCTTGCTGAAGCGCTTGCCGAAGAAGTCTCTGATATGGCCAAGAGCGAGGAGCAAAAGATAGCTGATATAAGTAGTGAGGACATAGTAGTAGGGGGGCTCATCAATAATGGGCGCCGCTAGGGGCTCTCCATGATGCATGCTCACGTAGCGGTGATCGGGGTGAAGCAATGGACCAAATTGGGCATCACGACGCTTCTGTAGCGAAATTTCGTTGGAATCGGTTGGCTGGAACAGGGTGGTTGTGGCCTCATCCGTCTTCAGATCAGCAGACGAGACCGAGATACTGGGCAGACCAGCACCAGGAGCCGCAAGAGATTGTGCCGAGTTGTTTTGCATCGCCATCAAAGTTTCCTTGGCCGGGGATTGTTCCTTGTTCTTGGGGGATGACGAGAAGAACTGGCTGAGGCGGTTTCCCTTGGACTGCGAAGGCCGCCTCTCGGCAAGTGGTGCTGGTTGGGCCATTGTGTTCGAGTTTCCACCCGTGAAGGGGATCGTGATCTTGCGAGGCATTTCGGACTCGGTGCTCGTCAGGAGGAGAAAAGGCGAGTGATATTATCGTGACTATGACAAGATGGTGTTCGAGAGCCGTATGTTTAGGGCTAGATGATCTAAGCGGTCAGTTTGGACATGGTGCCAATTTGGTGCTACAGTGACCAGATATGGATTTCACAATAAGGAGAAGTGATGAGGCTGGCTTCAGTCTTGATGTTTAGGTCAAGCATGTATGAAATGTTTTCACCACGCTTGAAGCGGTGGTGTAGCGAGTTGGTTGTCGAAGGATGTGTTGAGCAGATATCCAGCAGTATGGGACGCTACTTACGGACTGAGGCTGTTTTGGCGGTCGAGACCGGGATTGAAATTACGATTAATTGTATATTGGCAGGCAGGTAGCCGAGCGGTTTGGTTTCGTTGGAAAGGAGCGTGGTGGGAATGGGATTCCCGTGGTGGTGGTGCAATCGAACGGTAACTGGGACGCACACACTGGCTTGACGAGCAGGTACACCTGGGCTGGCTGAGGTAAATACCTGTGCTAGTAGACCGACAAACACCGACTCGAACGTCGTTCCCCCAGATCGGAAACCGAGAATTGATGCAGCGGAGCAGGGTGGAGGAAGAGCGTCGCGAGTGCAGGCGAGAGGGTGAGAGAGAAGCAGGAGAGAGGGGAGAGAAAGGGGAGAGGGAGGTGAGATAGAAGAAAAAGAAGAAGTGGAAAATGAAGGTGTGAAATGAGAAGGGAATAGCGGGATTCAAGGCCGGATGGGACGACGATCTGCACCTAGCACCTGCATGCGACGGGCGACCACTGCACCAAGCTCTGCTCTGCTCGCTCTGGCCAGCGGCGGACTCAGCGACTCACCTGGGCTGTGACGAGGCGACCAGGGGGCCCAAGCACTGACATGACGGGGAGTCTCTGCCCAACTCTGCCCAGAGCCCACCGACACTGAACCTTTTCTGCCTTTTGTCACCAAACGTCCGCCAAATCCGCTGCTAGCTTGCGCTTGGCCGTCTGCTAGCTCCAGCTGCTGCTAGCCACGCAAAAACTAACTCTGGCACAGGGGCAGCCGGCGAGATACTTCTCCTTTTGTGCACACAACGCCGGCACGCAAGGTACCCCCAGCAACTCGGCAGCTCAATCAACATGGCGCGCCCAGCAATCTGCACATGTGCCCTTAATCTTAAATTCCTGGGTCGATGGAGCCACTTGCGCACCCTTTCCCGACTCCCGTTCGCCTGACAGAGGCGACAGAGGCAGCCCGTCCCCTCGCCCGATTCATTGGATTTGGCATCGATGTCCATCTCTCCAGCGCTATTCTGTCTTGATCGTAAAGATAAGCATCGCGATGTAACTCTGCTCTGCACCCTCGGCACCCCATTACTACACAGCTCTCCAAAACAGCAATGAGCTGTCTGCAACAAGACGCAAACAGCAGACAGCTTATCGTATCACAAGCTTCTCCGCGTCACAAGATTCCAATTGAATCACCCGGTCACACATGCAGCTAATGGCTGAGCTAATCATCATGACTGCGCCGTATGATGATGAACTACTAGTACTCGCCGCCAGTGCTCCATATGTATTGTCAAGCTTGACGAGCTCATAACTTGGTATGCATGCGGTGTGCAATGCCGGTGCTCTTGCGTCATGATAGGCGCGACAGACCAGCCAAATTGCTAAATACTGCTAGATTCGTCGGCTTAGCCCACGCAAGCGGATCTAGAGGGAATCAGGCTCGTCAGGTTGTGCACATCATAGTATCCGTAACATGCTTTCTTTGCGTCGTACCACCTGCAGCTTCCCCTCCAAGGCTCAGCCGTCTAAGAATAGCGACGACAAGTTTCCAGGCAGAAAGATAAAGTGACCCTTGATACGGCGTCGAGATACTCAAACCCGACACCCCGACAAGAACCCCTAGTCCGTTGGATTGGGACTGGGACGGAATTCTAGATGAGCGCGGATCGTCCGGATCACTCGGCTCTCGTTTCTTCAGTATGCCCCATCTCATTTAACATTCGGCAACCACTAAACCACACTTTTCTGTCCATTGCGAAGACCGTGCTTACAAAGCTATATCGCGTTCATATCGCGACTCTGGGCTGTAAGTCGCGCAAAGCATAGTGTTACAGGATGTGGAGGGATTTTTACTACCTCTAGGTAGGTAGGTATATACGATGAATCATCGCGCGATCTCAGCAAACCTCTGTCTACACATGATGACTTGCACTCAGTCTCTTCGAGACGTCTTCGGCTTAAATCTACAAACGGAGTTTCACAGACACCTTCGCTGAAATCTTCTCGTCGTTTCATGAAACACTTCCAACCAGGCGTTTCATCCAAGTAAAAGAACGGAAACTGGTTCAGCTTTGAGAAAGCTGCCGAAGTAATCGTTCACGTAGCGAATGTTCAATTGGCAATTAGATGCCACTCAATGTCGAGTATCATGTTATTTCATGATTCTTCAGGATTCTTCATTACTGTCTCTCCATTCCACGAATTGAATAGACGACGGAGATGGGTGAGCGCATGAAACTCACTGCCGGACGGGCTTCATTACTACCTTAGCGATACTAAGTTTAACCCCACGGTCTATTGCAACGTTTTACGTTCCAGAAGCTGTGTGGGTTTCAGTCTGTGACTACCTATTCGACCTCTGGCTCTGCTCTGGGTTTAGACGAACAACAAAAGGATTACCTAATGTCGCTGACAATTTCTCTAGCAGTTTATGTAGGTTCATGCTTCTGAAGGTTGAGTATGTGAATACAACGGTTTGGCCATTTGCAAACGTCCAAACAATAGTCTGCCGGCCTCGTCCCATTCGCTTTGACATTTTGAAGACTTTCCGACGGGTAGCAGTGTCTACCGTCGGATTAAGCGATCCATTTGTAACTCACGGCTTCGGCCGGCCTCCATCGGACCTGGATGGAGATGAATCTCACCTCGTGTGCCGTCGCAAAACCAGTGCTTAACTTCTCATTGCCCCTGAACCTTCAAGGACACCAATTCCTAGGCATATAGGCCGTAACTTGCCTGTCTGTCATTAGGAACACCAAAAGCAACTCACGGACACGGGTGGTGCAGCTTCACTCCGCTGTAAACATGACCGTCAGCGGGGCACCAAAGCCCGCACCCACGGAGCTCTGGCGGCATCCGGACCCTGAGTCGACTCGCATGTTCGCTTTTCTGCAGCATATCAGGAGTAAATATCAACTAGACATCAATGATTATCCAGGGTTACTGAAGTGGTCCACCGAAAATGTTGCAGACTTCTGGGGTGAAGTCTGGCACTTTTGCGGCATCAAGGCTTCGAAGCCGTACACACAGGTATGAGCAGATAGGATACTCCGTAGAATGAAGGTGAAAGACCGCATTCTCTTGTCGTCCAGACCTATAATCTAGCAACAGTAAAAAGAAGATTGCTGATCATGAACAGGTTCTTCCGAAAAATGCGCCAATGTTTCCCCGCCCTGACTTCTTCTCTGGAGCGCTGTTGAACTTTGCAGAGAACCTCCTATTCCCCGAGAATGCGCAAGTTGAAGATGACGCCGTGGCCATCATAACAGCGACTGAAGTCGAAGGCCAACTGCAGAATGTTACCTGGGCCATGCTGCGTGAGGACGTACGCCGCTGTTCAAATGCGCTTCGAGCAGCGGGTGTGAAACAGAAAGACGTCGTCGCTGGCTTCGTCTCGAATCACACCGAAGCATTGGTAGCCATGCTCGCGGCTGCTACTCTGGGCGCTATCTGGACTGGGATCAGCCCTGATAATGGCGTCAGCGCGGTGTTGGATAGACTGGTTCAGATTGAGCCTAAGGTTCTGTTCGCTGATAATGGAATGGTGTATAACGGGAAGAATTGGGCGTCGAATGACAAAACGAAAGCCATTGTTGACGTGCTGAAGACAAACGGCTTGGAGATTGCTGTTGTCATTGATAACATACCGGAGCTTGGAACTGACATTGGGGTCTCTGGGGATGGACTTACGGTGGTTGAGTATCAGAACTTATTGAACAGGTATGTAAAGTAAGGTCTCATGAATGATCTCGCGTGTAATTTGCGCTCAGAAATCAAGCTAACACATCCATAAAGTTCCGGCGAAGAGCCACTGGTTTTCGAACAGCTCCCACCCTCTCACCCCCTTTACGTCTTATACTCCTCAGGCACAACGGGACTACCTAAGGCTATTGTACACACGGCTCTAGGTACACTAATCCAGCACAAAAAGGAACACTTTCTCCACTGCTCCATGGACCAGAGCTCCCGTATGCTCTACTATACAACCACCTCCTGGATGATGTGGCACTGGAGTATCTCAGCTCTCGCATGTGGTACCTCGCTTGTCCTTTACACAGGTTCACCATTCAAGCCTCATGGCTATATGTCGATACTGAAACTGCTTTCTTCACTTGAAGTCACACATTTCGGTACCTCGGCCTCGTACCTGACTACACTTGAGACGAATGAGGTATATCCCGCTAAGTTGGTCGATCTTTCACGGTTACAGGCCATCTACTCTACTGCATCGCCACTGCCGCCTTCTACGTTCTCTTTTATTTATGGTATATACTAAATCCCTTGCCCTCTGATTACCATACTGACTTATGTATAGTGAGTCTACAGAACCTATATTAGAAAACTTGCCAGAACGCATCTCGACCAGTTCACAATGAGACTCAACTAATACCCGCTGATTAGAAAGCATTCCCACCTCACATCAACCTAGGCTCCATAACCGGCGGAACAGACATAATCTCCCTCTTCGGCGCCCCTTGTCCCATACTACCTGTATACGTAGGAGAAATACAATGCGCAGGTCTAGGAATGGCGATCGCAGTCGTTGACTCCATCACCGGCGAGCCCACGCCAGGTGAAGACGGAGAACGTGAGTCACTCATTCCCTTCCCTTCTTAATCCATTTTCACTAACAACTCCAAAGTGGTCTGTCTAAAACCCTTCCCCTGCCAACCCCTAACCTTCTGGGGCACCTCAGGTGAAGCAAAATACAAAGCCTCCTACTTTGAGCGCTTCGACAACATATGGCACCACGGAGACTTCGTCCGGATCGACACTCGGACCGGCGGTCTCACAATGCTCGGTCGATCCGACGGCGTGCTGAAACCCTCTGGTGTGAGATTCGGCAGTGCGGAGATTTACAACGTGCTGACTAAGTTCTTCGGCACGGAAATTGAGGAAGCGGTTTGTGTTGGGCGGAGACGGGAACAAGATAGAGATGAGACTGTTTGTCTTTTTGTCGTTATGAATGATGGGCAGGTGTTTACCCCTGAGTTACGCACGAGGATTCAGCAGACTGTCAGGAAGGAGTTGAGTCCTAGACATGTGCCTGCGGTTGTTGAGGAGGCGGGGGGTGGGATTCCGAAGACGGGGAATGGGAAGAAGTGAGTTTGTTTCTTTTTAGTGTTGAGGGTTAGTGTGGTGTGAGTGGACACTGACACGTTTACAGGATTGAGGTTGCGGTCAAACAGATCCTGTCAGGTCTGAATATTAAGACAAATGCTAGCGTTGCTAATCCGGAGGCACTCGTGTGGTTCAAGACGTGGGCAATGAGGCATGAGACTGATTAGGAGTCCCATCCTCCTTCCCTCCCCGTGGCTTGGAGCGGGTAAGTCGATCTACGACACTCTAAGGAGATGGTAGAAAAGTGTTATGTTGATATGTCGTGCGATGAATTTGATCAGGTAAAGGGCACAAAGACAAAGAGATAAAAATTTAAAGGCTAGGATGAGACAAGACGAGAATCGAGTCTTCGAGACTAGCGGGAGTAAAGATCAACGCAGAGCACATAGAATCCTACAGATGTTATAGACACGTGACAAACTTGCGTATCCCAGGGTGTCAATTTAGCAGGGAGTCCTGTTATATGTTGATGGACTTACCCCGTTGATAAGTTAATGCCGTAGAGTAGGAAGGTATCGTACCATCGTTTCCCGTACACACGACTTTACCCCCAGATGTCTACCACGCTTTCATCGCCTTCGTTACCGCTAAGCCGTCCACATAATGCTCCTCAACCTCCTCTGCTCCTCATCACCCCCAAATATAACGTCAATCCCGTTCCTCGCAAGACTTAATATCTCCGCCCTACTCAGTCCAAAATGCTTCTTGATCAACGACCACTCATTCGATACCGGACTCCCAAAGACTCCCACATCATCAGTCTATCAATCGTCAGCTTCATGCCCCTTTCTCCCTCCCTCATCTCTCTTGCTTTCTTACCCATCGAAACCGCGCTTCAAAGATAAAGAAAGAAACAGGAATACTCACACAAGGAACAATCACCGCCTTTCCACCCCTTTCATCCCACCACTCCCCAAAATGATGCTCCTCAAACCCCCTACCCATAATCATACCCGCCAGCACATTACAACTCAAACAAAGTTCCAATCCTAAGCCCCTCTGCGCAATCTCCTTCTTAATCCGTTCCGGCACATGAATAACATGCCCCAACCTGTCCGGTTCCCAGCTCAGAATCTCATCCAACTCCCTCTCACTCGCACTCTGCTCCGCCTCCGCAAAATGAACCGTGATGCCCATTCCAGCTCTCTTCGCTGCTTGGAAGGCAGATCTGAAGGTGCTGACGTCGCCTTTCGTAGGATCACCACACAGATCAACGCCCACTACTCCTCTGTTTTTGAATTGCTGCGCTAGGGCAAGCACTTCGTGGGCTTCTTCTGCGTTGTTTCGTCGGTCGATGGACAGGATTAACTTAACCCTTATCGTGTGGCTGGATTCCTGTGCTATGGCGAGAGCAGATAGGATCTCTTGCACGTATTCCGATTTCGAGAGTCCAGCTTCCGGCATAGCGCGGGGAGTAGTCCGCAGCTCGAGGTAGACAACACCATCTCTTGCGAATTCTTCCACGACTCTCTGCGTGGAGAAACGCAGGGAGGAGACGTCGTTCACGAGGCGGTATATGTACGACGAGAAGAGGGGGAAGAACCTACATTACTCAGTCATGTCCCTTCTTCGAATCCCACCTCATCACTCTGCGGACTGATGATAAGAGCGACGACTTACGTCTCGAGATCATAATCATGTTTCCCAACCGGCATGACAACCAGAGGATCTTCCAAATCCGTCTGCCCCGCTTGTTTCTTCCTCGCCCATATCTCGTGTAGACACTCTCGACTTATTGAGCCTGAGAGGTGAGCGTGAAGCTACCACAAGTATAATTAGCATGATATCTTACTCCATCACGCCGCCTCGATTTGTATAAGAAATGAGCAAGTGGCAGACTGATATTAATCACGATATGTAGGTAGGTTAAGGACAGGCAGGCAAAGTGGTGTCTGAGTGCCTTACTTCAATCTTGGGCATAGCCCTAAAATCAATTTCATCGTCGCCCATCTTAAGAAATCATACGGCAAAGAAGTACCTAGTATATCAACTGTCCCTCGACCGACCTCAACGTCCGGCTGTCGGTACGGAGAAACGCATTACGCGAAAGTAGCAGCCGGCAGTATGCAGCCTCGCCGCACTACCGCTTATCGCTAGAACGAGGACAGAATACACCGGAAATGGAATCATTCCAGAAGCATTTGGCTCGTCGCCTAGTCCCCATAGGGGAAGTCCAACTCGGGACTGCTGCCCTCTAACCCACCAAACGCAAACGCATCACACAAACCCGGCGATCTGCAACCCAACAACAAACAATTCTCCTTAAGCCATGAAAGTACTATGCAGTTAGACACACCTCCAACGAATGATCCAGCGGCTCGTTGCGCAGCATGCATGCGCAACTGATTCAAATAGATGGGACGAAAGCTATTTTTGAACCTCATATGCACATCTTATCTGCAAGCGGGAATCCGTAGTGGCCACAGGGTCAGACCGTCAGGGTGTCAACTCCAGCTCGAGTATGACCATGCATTCATGACGTCCGTCAGCTCTTTCAGCTTCCCGCAGGTGAGACACCTTAGTTCAGGACTCCTCCAGCTCAGTACTCACAATAGAGGGTCGAGACTTTCTTAGGAGAGCGAGACAAGAGAGACAGTCGCAGACGCGCCTACAAGTGTCTTGTCTCAAAAGGAAACACATAAGACTTGCATGGAACGATTGTTTCCCGAAGCCCGATTCAGATCTACAAAACATCGCATTCCTCCTGCATTTAGGGATATATACCTGTAATATAGGTATCATACGATGTTCTGGTCCCCTATTCCAATTCCTCGGTCCGTGCTGGAATCAGCTGGTAGAGTGGGAAAAGGCCCGTGAGCGACGGTTGAAGCCTCACATCGCCTCGACTCCAATAGCCGCGTCGAAATTCCACGTCCTTGGCAGAGTGTCCATACTGTGAGTGTACCATACAATTCAGGACCGCGATGGACAGGGTACGTTGCGAATTTGATTGTTCAAGGGGGTCGGTGGGAAATTGGACAGGGCTGGCGATCGGATTGGTCAGTTGGAATATGCGAGTCAGGAGATTTATCGACGTCCAAATCTCGCTGCCAAGCTTGGAAGACGAACGCTCCTAGCTTGGCCCTGTACGCGTAGAACTCCCATGCGAGCAACGTCGTGTAATTTCCGTTCTAACACCTTTTGTTCCTCCAGTAGCTATCGTACACTGTCGGGCAGCTGGCTGTGAGGTACTTTTCTGTAATTCTCGAGATCCGGTGATGAAATCGGGCGCATGTTTTGCTACTGGATATACTCATACTCTTTGGTGCAATAACCAAGCGGTGTTATCGAGCCGACTCCGTAGAATTTCTAGTCTGCTTCGGAGTCTGGACCACGACACAGTAGATATAATCAGGTCACCCTGTTGCGAGTGATTTCAGTTCGGTGCCTGGAAATGTCAAATTGCGCTCGTCGCTCGACTTGCTCTCCTCCGCGGCTCCTCGTTCAAGCTTTCTCATGGAGAGCAACAGCCGTAGCCGAGATGTCGATCTCGTAATCATGAAGCCGCGGAGAATTAGAGATTGTGGCTGCGGAGTGGTTGTATGCAGCCGATAACTTCCTTGAAGGGTTGGCAGTTCAAGGGTTCATGTTTCGTACCGTATCCAAAAGAGTACTTGTACTGTATGTCTACCTCGCCAGGAGAAGGCAGTCCAATAGCAAGTAATTTCGCTCAGTGTCATCAGAATCCGCCTTACCCCGGCCTTCTGCCCGGCATACCACGGGACTTCATGAGTGGTATTGAATGTCCATTTCACCGCGTACAAGGCCTGCTCATCTGATCATGACAGAGCGTCCGTTCTGCCGATTGCTTGTCATTGGGCCTGGAGCGATCTGCCAAAAGAAGACATCACGGTTTGGGTTCTGTCGGCAGCAGATCGTTTGCATTATCAAGCCAGGCTCGCCCAGGCGGCAGTCCACCAAGCATTGCTAGGCCTCTGGCTAGGTACGACGCATGAGCATTCCACCCCGCCGGCTTGGTGCGCTATTGGATCGGTACATGGTCGTATCCCGTGGTATGAATGCCTATATTCCCCTCGATATAGGCATTTGGAGCACTGAAGATTTCTTGCGTGTGATGCTGGTTTTCGCGAAGAGTACCTTTGTCAGAGTTACATTGCGACAGAGTCTCTTTCTCGGGGAGCTTAGCCCCTCGTATTGGTGATCCAGTAGGCATTCTTTATGAGATCAACAACTATTGAGTGAATCACATCAAAAGCCACCGCGAAGAAGCCTGCAAAATGCAAACCTCCAGACTGTGCCGCGGCAGAGATCAATTGGGAGCTCGTCACTGGGTGTCAGCGAATCGACTCAGCTACCGATTTGGGTTAAAGCTATCTCCAGCTTCTGACCATCTTTCGTACCTTAGGTTCCCCAAGGGCCCCAGCATCTCGGGACACGCGCGGCAGCTGGGTTCGTTTCCGTGAAGGAGGTGTCCTGCTTTCTAATCATTGTTGGCGTGTTTCTCTCTGCGGCTGCTTCGGAACAGATGTTTATAAACGATATCGTGCCCTGATATCGCAGGTCGGTTGGTAATCCGTGGCGAATAGTAGAACTCATCTGGCTGTTTCGTAGCGTCACTGCGAGAGGAATGCAACAAGCAAGCTCATCAGGTCATTCCAATGTCTTTCTCCCCACCTGTTATTACTGGTAATCTGGGTGGTTTGACTGGCGCCACACGGGGTACATTAGACCTGGCTGCGCAGAGAACAAATCGGCGAGCGGCGTGTATCGCGTACATGTCCATTACTGTTGATGGCCCGCGCAGCCCACACAAACTCACAAGTAGCCGCACGACACTGTATGCATTCTTTTCTTGATTGGGTCAGGCAATCTCCGTGAGTTGGCCTAGCTGGCGAGGTTCCTAGCGTTGTTGCCAGGACCGTCGAGGTGCTTATTTGCTTTGGCGTGCAGGCTAGCGATCACCGGCAGAAAGCACAGAAGCACGGGTCCATAGTGTATGTATGTAGAGCAGCTCCAAGCCGGTTCGGTGGTATTCTATACTCTGCCTCGGAACCGTCCGTCGCTGTATGGTCGCTGCTCACTGTCGACTGTCATTGTAGGCTGCCCACTGGAGCTTGAAGCGTCGCATGTGCCTTCTGCTGAGTGATGCTCCCTGTCGCGCTGCCGGCCTTTTCGAGCGACCAACGATGTACGTAATGTAGCTAGTACTCAAAGTTGGAGAGCAAGGTCAGAAGAAAAGGTGCATCATCGTCAGCCAATCTCGTGAAGGTAGCTGCAACACAACACGGAGAAGGACTACCAGCCACTGGCCAGTGACGAGTTGGCAAGTGAGCAAGCAGCAACGATTGCGGTGCCCAGATAATTGGACGATCGCAACTTGGAATGGGTTCGCCCACTGAACCCGTCCCAAAGTGAGCTGGTGCGTGAGTAGACAACGCGAAGAGAGATGAGAGTGGTCCCCGGCAGTGAGTGTAGAGGATAGTAAAATTAAGGGACAGCCTTGGCAGCGCACAGTGACTTGTCCTGACTACTCAATTCCCAGCAAACACACAACCGAATCACAGCTTGGAGACAAGTACCTCGACCTCTTGTCCCTTTCTTCCTTTTCTTCCCAGTCCCAAGCCTCCGTCTCTCCCCCCCCCCATTGCCTGCTACTACAGTACTGGCACTTGTCCCTACCCCGAGTGAGTGAATTGACAGACTACCACTGTACCGTACCTAACTCGACAGCCAGACTGGGACACCCCCCCTGTCCTCCTGGAGCTTGCATCCCCCATCCATCCTCCAATCCTCCCTAACCGCTCGTACCCCCATTGCTGCTGCCAACCTCACACCTATCTTTTCCCTCCTTTTCGTGTCGAGCCTTGGTGTCTTTCTCCCCCCATCCGCCACATATCCAATTCGGCGTCGCTCGATCTGTCCGCCATCGACACGTCGCCGGTTGCCCTCGACGATTCTTCATTGCTCGACGTCTTCGCCATCGCTCCCGTCCAGGACAGCACCCTATTACCGCTGAGACCGCCTTTCCCGCCTTTTCCTCGCTTCCCTCCGCTTTCCCTTGTCCGACCACCGACGACAACCCGCATCACTCGCCCGCCATGGACTCGCAACGACAGAACGACGTGTCGCCAGAGGCCATGCAGGCGCGCATCCAGCAGGCGCGACGCGAAGCTGAGACTCTCAAGGACAGAATCAAGCGGAAGAAGGATGAGCTGGCTGACACTACCCGTAAGCTCTCTCTCTCTCTCTCTCTCTCTCTCTCCGACTATCTCACGCAATCTCCACGTCGATTCTTGCCATCGATTGTGTGATGTGCCCTTCTTCGTCTGTCATCCACTAACGTGTCTATTTCTCGCCTCCAGTCCGTGCCGTAGCTGTGTCTCAACAGTCGCACGAGGCTATACCCAGAAACCAGTTGATGAAGACGAAAAGGACGCTGAAGGGCCATCTGGCCAAGATCTACGCCATGCACTGGTCTACTGATCGAAGACATCTCGTCTCCGCCTCGCAGGATGGAAAGCTGATCATCTGGGATGCCTACACGACGAATAAGGTGCACGCCATACCACTGCGCTCCTCGTGGGTCATGACATGCGCCTACGCCCCGAGCGGAAACTATGTCGCTTGCGGCGGTCTCGACAATATCTGCTCCATCTACAACCTCAACCAGAACCGAGACGGCCCTACACGTGTCGCGCGGGAATTGTCGGGCCACGCCGGATATCTGTCGTGCTGTCGCTTTATTAATGATCGCAGCATCCTCACGTCGTCCGGCGATATGACGTGTATGAAATGGGATATCGAGACCGGGACCAAAGTGATGGAGTTTGCCGACCACCTCGGCGATGTCATGAGCATCAGCCTCAACCCCACAAACCAGAATACCTTCATTTCTGGTGCTTGCGACGCGTTCGCCAAACTATGGGATATCCGCGCCGGCAAGGCCGTCCAGACTTTCGCCGGCCACGAGTCCGACATCAACGCCATCCAGTTCTTCCCCGATGGCCACTCGTTCGTCACCGGTTCCGATGACGCGACTTGCAGACTCTTCGATATTCGAGCTGATAGAGAATTGAATCTCTATGGGGTAAGCTGACGATTTACCCCCAATATGAATCACCGTCTTTCTCGGATTGCGATGTTAACGTGCTACAATAGTCTGAGTCCATTCTGTGCGGTATAACCTCAGTCGCGACTTCTGTGTCAGGTCGTCTCCTCTTTGCAGGTTATGATGACTTCGAATGCAAGGTACAGACGAATACTTTACGTGGTGGGAAAATAGAATATTGTACTAATACATGATACTCAGGTTTGGGACATCACAAGAGGAGAGAAGGTCGGCTCGCTCGTGGGCCACGAGAACCGTGTCAGCTGTTTGGGTGTCAGCAACGATGGTATCAGCCTGTGCACTGGTTCTTGGGACTCGGTGGTATGTCGATCCGATATATTTCTCCATTCAGGACACAATGGACTAATTCGCTACAGCTGAAAATCTGGGCATACTAAGCGTGATGTCCTTTCCCAGTCCATGCTATACCAGATACCCCTTTCGAGGCGCACTACAGTGCGCTGCGAGCCAGCATAAAATACGATACCATCTCCAACTCATACCGAGTGGACACTCCTCTGTTATCAGAGCTAATGTAAAAAGGACGAAGCCATGACACCCCTTCTCGACACCTCATTTCCCTACCGGCTTGCATTGTACTTACAAATTTCCGTCACGGCGTAATTTCTCTGTGGAATAAACAGACGACGCATCTTGAACTCTCTCAATCCTCCCAACGTCAGCATCGTAATACCACTCGCCACGCCATCCATCCGTCCTTCGCTGCCTTCTCTGACGTTTGTCTCCGATGCGAAATCTCTCTATTATACGCGCCATACACCCCCTCGGGTGCAGTGGCCAATCCACAGGCAGTCGAAAACCGGACGGGCGAATATACGATGTCACGGAAGGTCTTACACGCCGGTCGCTTCTTCCCTTTGTGAACCGGTCCTCGCACAACCCTCGACCCTATTGATATACGGATAACAACGCGTCTTCCAGTGCGAGGAGCTATGTCCATAGTGACCGATGTTTTCTGCCGAAATTTCCCGTTTCTGCGCCTACTTATTCTCATGTTTCGTTTTTGCCTTTTGCCCGACAATTCCCCAGCTCTCCTTGCGGTAGATGGAGCGGAGGCGTCATCAATTGTTTTCTTGCCCAAGGATACAAAAAGAAGAATTTTTTACCTGGCTGACGAAGGTGTGGAAGACGTCCCATGTTCGAAATGTGTTGGTTGTTCTCGTTGGGGGAGGAAACCGAAACCTGGAATGCCACGGCGGATGATGTGCGGGCTTTTCGCATGATGATTTGATATGGCGGCAGACACAGACTAGCTGTTAGGCTTTTTCTCAATCCTTTCGGGCTTGTGTTGCCGAGAGCATTGTTTGATCGCTGGGCTGGAGGCAGTTGAGGGAGGCGCTGGCTGATGTGTTAAGAAGAGCATATGGAGAAATGAAAACTTGTGTTGATGGCGTATGGGGCGGCCCCCTTGTCTTTTTTTCTTCCGTTGCTGCGAGTTGCCCGACTGCCCCTGTCTTGTCTTGCCTGTACTATAGTCATGTCTGCCATACTGAATGCCGAAGAATCATCGAAGTTAGTGCTGTTGTGCCGATATGAAATTGCGTGGGATGTGAGCGTTTGGTGCTTAGGGAGATGAGATCGAGTTAATATCGATAGACCGTGACGGTTAAACCCACTGTAATGGTTCATAACTGCCCGCCGCTCTGTTTCGACTCTCCACTTTGGAAGCATGTCGAAGGGGTGAGGACTTTTGAGTAAGTCACTTGTGGTAGATCAGAGCTGTGAACGAGTCGATGTTTAAAGGGTTGAGAGGCCATGAACAAGACTTTGGGCTTAACTCGCTTAACTACCCCCTGCCCACTCAAGCAGTATGTTCAGCAACTGAGATGTTAGCAATCGGGATTAATTCGAATAGACAAGATGATGAAGCGAAATTCCGGTTGAGTTCGATCTGTATGAAGTGCTTCGTCTTTGACTCCGTCAGGAGGTAGGAACTCTCCCGGGTAGGCTGGCTCATTGTGTTGAAGTGTTGTGAAGTATCATACTGGAAAACGTTTCGAGGTGGACGGTATTGGTGATGGGTTGAGGGCCTTGGGATTGCAAAAGTGAAGTGTGTTTTACTTCTACAGAATGAGCAGGTTGTCGAGTAAATATTGTTGTGGTTATGAATTTTGAGGACTGAGTTATGTACGACGATGATTCCTCCATACGTGGGTAAAGCGCAGTTGTATTTGTGTACTTCTTGATACGAGGTACTACCTATGATAGTATGTAGCTCGCTGAGTGACCTGGAAATTGAAGGAGTATTGTGTGAAGTGGAAGAGACGGGAAAGTCAAAAATGTCAGATTTCGACGTCTGGCTTGCAGCACCCATTGCAATGATAGTAGAGATCTAGACCTTCAACGTTGATTGAGCTGAGGACCTGGATATACATACGTATGAGTCTATGGGCTTGAATAAAACGACACTTGATCTTGTCTGACAAAGGCAAATGGCGGTGACGTTGTTGTCATGGAAAGCCTTCGAAATGTCTAACGGGTGCGTTTTGTGATAGTACTGGATAGTTGAGAATTCAATAGTTTGTAAGATGCCTAGATTGTGGGATGATGAGGGTTAATATCGTTTTCTTCTCTCTACTATTTGGCTGTCGGTCTCTGTTCTTCGTTCACATCGAGAGTTAGAATGAGCTTGTGACATTCTAAGCAGGCGGTTTAAGGAAGATGAGTGGTTGGTATCGAGCTTCCGTACCGAAGTTCGATACTGCGGCCTCGCGCGGCCAGGGATAGTTCTACGTGCTAAGTACGCTGTTATCTCGGCAATATTGCCTTGGTCAATAGTTCGGTGGGGGTGTGTCTAGAACGTTGATCTTGACAACTTTGTATGTTTAGGTACCTTAGCTTAAGTTCAACTTAGGGAGGCGTTTTCCCTTAGTCGAGTTCGGTGCCTGGTGGTCTCGATGGATACCTTACTTACAGAGTGAGACCCGGGAATCATATGATGGCGTAGAACTAATTGGGTTGACTCAGTTCAAGGGAAGGAACACAATGTCTTTACCTACTCAAAGTGACGAAGTTCTATAACCCTGGTTGGAAGGTTGAATCTCTTACATTGACTTATATACATACTCCTGATTGATACGAACTTGTATCACGTAGTAAATAGAGATCTTCACAAGGAATTTGAAAAAACAAAATCGTGAAGTGGAGGCAATGTTCTACATTGACGTCTAGCTAGAGTGCTGAAAATAGATTGATATTCGCTGACAAGACATACCGCCTTTTCGTACCAGCCAATGCCGCAGCCTTACAGTTAGAAAGAAGACTAGAGGTTCAACTTGACACATCAGTATCATGCCGTTAGTCGATGCATCATAGACCCCCATAAACAAACCATGGTCAAGGAGCTGTACAACAAGGTCACTGCCGAGACCCGGCGACAACCTCTCCTCGTACCATAGTTAGCGACTTTGGCATCATGAAAGAGGAAAAATAGAAAATAGGCGACGCCACCTGATATCCGAAAGCGCAGCGTAGGCATGATCTAGATCTCACGACACAGCTCTGTCTAAATATAGAACCTGACCTCTGCCCAACGAATGTATATTTAGCAGCCTCGCTACCTCCAACTCATCTACTCGTCGTCTTCTTGAAAGGCTATTGGTCCCAATCCACTGGTAAATGATGGCGCCATGATCACAACAATCAACATGATAGGAGATGCGAGCGAGCATGTTCGGAATCGGTTCCGTGTGTGCTAATCCTTCTTTCCTCGTAACTCCCACGGGATACTGGATGGGTATAAGAATAGACTACCGAACTCGGCGTCATCTCGCATTCCTGTTTCTGTTCGGTAGTTACCTGTGCATGTAAGTGGGGGAGAGCAGTGGTCCCATCACGGCAGGCAATGGCGCAACGATCACGATCACTTGTGTTGGAGGGGGATGGTCAGCATCACCCGTTGAATACCCGTTTGTAAGAATTTGGATGATTAGCTGAATGCGTATCATATGATAGCATTACCGGCTTATCGTCATTGTGCAGTAGTATGGGATGCCAATATGGACTGACGGGAGCGTAGGGCTGGAGTGTGATCCTCCGGGAGGGCATTGGCAGTGGGGAGATCGATGATGGGATCCTTCGCTGTTGGATTTTTCGAGAGATTTGTGTTGGAAGTGAGATGGATTCTTATGATGAGCAGTTGATTAGAAGACGGATGTTAGCGATATGCCGCTCATTAATCTCTCTCCTTTCGTTCGAAGTTCGAGTCTATAATTTGGCCGTGAGGCGAGAGATGGGGGGAAACGTAACCGAATCCTACGCACGTGGGACATCTGCGGACCATCGACGATCTCTGGGTATGGGGATCTATTGATTCAGCGTCTATGATTTAGCGTCTACGATCGTCTCTTGATGCAGATATGGAATGTCTCTCTTCTCTGTTCGAGCGGTCTTCTAGACTGGTCTCACCTTGGACTCTGATGTCTCTCACTCCCTTTGTCCGTATCGCCTTCAACGCAACCGTTATCACATGCCATGGTGAGAATCGGTTGCGGCCGCGGTGTCTCAAGATATGTCTTGCGCCTGTTCTAGAAGCACCTGCACCTGTCTTTCCACTGACCTAGACTATCTTCTGTTTCAGACAATTGGTGCGGAATATCTGTGGCTATTTACAGATTACCAACTTCGTCGTGGGTTCGATCCCTCATTATTGAGAGTGAAAGTGATATATCAATGCGACCTACATCGAGAGATGCCTTACCATATTCCATATTGAGCAACACGACCCGAGCCTGCCTGTGTATGAGCGGTCAAGGCTATGAACTGGTTTGGGGGTTTCGGAAAAATGGCAGTTGGCATGGCAGATCTGCTTGCTTTTAGGGGTAACCAGACGGAAGTTTCAGAACCGCACAGCATTCCAACAACGAACCAAGATGTGTCGCCAGACCCAAGATAGAGAGTCCAATTGTTGCCAGGCATTCGCCGAATCCCTTCTTCAGTGGCATGTCCAAACCCCTACGGCATGGAAAGCGTAGTATTTTGCCAGCCGAGTGGTATGTCAGATCAAACAGGGGGTGTGGGGAGGGCAAGGTCTTGACGATCCCGAGCTGGGTAGCCGTTCCTTGTCTTGCCACGTGCTGACGCCGAAACAGAAGCGCGCAACAGCACAACAGCCGGCCTAGGCAATGGAATGCTGCGAGATGGCGTGAGCAAGCGCACACACTCTATCTACTGTCGCAGCGACCGGCTTGTCCGTGGGCGAGTTTCGGCATTAAGGCACCAAATGCTGGGAATGTGGTTACATCACAGGGTGGAAAAAGGGTTCAAAGAACGGCAGCTGGTAGTGGTGTTCGTACAAGAAGGTGTTTCGGACTTCTAACGGAATGCTTTCAATCTATTCAAAATTCAAATAGATTGCGGCAATCCAGACTTGCACGACGCTGGATGACTGGGGAACGGTTCGGTTGTCCAACGCGAGAGGAATGGGAACGTGGCGGTCGTAACGGAAAAAAGATCTATGCACCACTAGACTCCGTGGGATTTCAGTCAAGCGGCAAGCAGTGATTCGCAAACCTCGTGATCTTCCTTTGTTCCAACGCCACAGAGCGACGGGAAGCGAGATGGTTTCTACGCATTAAAGATGGCTACAAATCAGATGGTTAATGTGCGGTGAGCCATGGGGATTGCCATTGATTTGGCAGGGAACGCGGGCAGGAAAATGGGAACGCATGATTCCTATTTTACCCAAACAAACACCCCTGGTCTCCCACCCATTGGTTCGCAACGCATCATCCTTGCGCATGAACATGGCAACATGGGTCTTGCGAGGTGGATATGGGCCTGTCTCGGTCGCTTGACGAGAATCATTGTTCGTTGTCCGAAAGCGTCGGCCCAGCCTATCATCGCGACAGCAAAATCCAACTGGTCCGGCCGGCATTCACGACGGCTTTGAGGAATGCCCGCATGCGTATTACACACATATGCTGTACGAGAGCGGCGGTGGAATATAGGACCGTCAGGCCATATCGAGTCAGCTCCCGTCTCCAGCCGTCTGTTGGGCGGTTTCGGCGGTGGCTGAGAGTAAAAATAGTGTAGCACGTGTTGCGTGGCGCCCCCGTGTTGAGTATGGAGCATTCCTGTGCCGCATGCAGGCATGTAGATGGGTACTTATGTTTCTCCTTGCGTCTTTGGAATGTAGAATTGGCAGCGCAGGTTTGCTGGGGTCAACCCTGGCGAGCCTGGCTGCAAGAGAGATGAAAGACAGACATTGAAGTTGGTTGGTTCTTCTTGGAATTGCAGCATTGGCGGTGTGTAGCGAGGCTGCCTTAATTGTCCTTTACCTTATTGACTCGTTTAAACATAGCATTGGTCTGCAACTGAATTCCAAAAGGACATACATATGGGGGACTGGTAAGGTAGCAGTGGTGTGGGCTTAGAATATCCACGATTCGATCCTCTCGCCTTCTGTGCACAATAATAGCATCATTCCACTTGGATCTGGGTCTCACTAATGCGGAGGTATGCAAGCGGCCGCCCAAGCAATATGATATTATCGAGATTGGCATTCATGCCTAGCCGTGCAAATTGGCCGAAGGCTCATGACACGAACAGTGGAACACTCGTATTAGACGCATATATCTCATACAGTAGGATGATAATACAAACAGGATAGGAGGCAGATCATGAGACGAGTGACGTGGGCTGGAATGCGCAACTGGGAGCGGCGACGTCGGCGGTGAGCACAGCATGGGATCCGAGCTGTCATTACATGTTTCGTGTCTAGGCTGGATTGGGTAGTCGCTGACACGGTGGAATTGACGATGGAGGAAAACATCATTGAACAACAAAAGCATAATCCTCTGCGCAATCCCAATATCAAGGGTCCAAGACAGAGCCAAGGATCATGGGCGCAAATTGACGACTCCACGATGAATGAGGAAGATCACTCTGCATTGCCTGTTTGAGCATTTAGCTGAAATCGGGGAGCGTAGCTGAAGGGCTAATTGCGCAATAAACCCCGTTGATGTCAGTCACGCGTGCCAGTAAATTGACCCGTTGAGTGCCTAGGACCTCTGCCAAGCATCGATACTGGGCCAATTTATCACAACTACCGAACTCCATAAGGATTAGCGTCCAGTTTACTGCAGAAAGCCTCGAAAGCCAAGTGGAAATTCTCAGCCAAAAGCCGCCACTCCGTCTCAGCTCCTTCTTCTCCAGCAGCGACACGCTCGCTCGTTTCATGCCGGCCTAGACAGCTTAGGTAGTGTAATATAGACAGCAATTTGTTTGTTGTATGTTTGTTCATGCAGTGGCGAGAGTGTGTCTCTCATAGTAAGGAGTGCCCGACAAGGTAGAGTGAAACAACCCCAAGGGAAAAGGTGTGAAATTCTGCTGCTTGACTACGACTCACGTACACGGTTCGGCCGTGTTTGGGCTGTCAACGGGTCAATTATCTGCCCCATTGAACCCTCCACATTGCCTGCAAAAACCACGAGGCAGAGTCATCGGCAGACGGTCGCGCGATTCGCTCATCAGAACCAACGAGAAGGGAACGGGCTTCGGCGATGGGCTGTTGTGGTCTTTCAGCGAACCTGAAACGACGTGATTGTGGCTCCTTTCCCATTTCGGCCTCGCGTGTTTTCTCCCTGGGCCCCCTGTCGCACCTGCTTAGACCGTAGCCCCTGCTCGTCTCGAAGTGGCATTTTTCCAGAACACCCCTCGTCGCATTCCAGCATTCCATCCGCCTCCGTGTGCCCTCCGCCCCAACAAAGACACGAATCCAAACAGATCCCGTCTCTCTCTCCGGCATACCGCTCCCAGAGCACACCCCCATTCCCATTCCTGCTCTCATATACCACACCCTCCCACCCGATATATCTCCTGGCCCTCCCGTCCCTCCTCCACAATGGCCGAGTCCTCCATCACCAACCCTACACCCGCCCAAGAAGAGTTCCAGAGCTTCCTCGACAAGAACACAGACAGAGGTTCTCGTGTACATCCCGAAGACAGAGACAGCAATCGTGACAGCGACGACAGCGAGCTTGACGAAGAGGATCGTTACCGGAACGCCCAGATCGACGGCGCTATGCGTACACCAGCTATCAGATCAGGCGACATGCAGTTGCCCCCCGCCAGCTTCGACTCGGGCTGTGCCACGGGCGTCAAGGGCGTCATCGCCGACGCCCGCGCCTACGAGCAGGCTCGTCAAGGCAAGTGGAGGAGCAAGGTCCGCGATGTGCGCCAGTCCATCATGGGTCTGTCCATAGCCGGAAACCAGAAGAGCAGCCAGGCGTCCAGTCCCACCGATAGTGAAGGGGACTCGGATAACGACGAGGAAGCCTTCCTTCAGCAATGGCGGGAGGCTAGACGGATTGAGTTGGAGAACGAGTCCAGGAATGTCCGCAACCGCCGTACCAGTCCCAGCCTACGGACATATGGCCGCATGGACAGTGTCGATGCCTTGGGCTACCTTGACGCCATTGAGAAGGTCGGCCGAGACACAGTCGTCGTTGTGTTTGTTTATGATCACGAGGTAAGACGAAACGTGCCCCACGGCCTCGCCATCTCTATTCCGCCTTGCAAAATGCTAACCAACAAATAGTGCCAAGCATCAGGCATAATTGAGCTGGCGCTACGGCCGCTTGTTGTCGCAAACCCTACCGTTCACTTTGTGAAGGTACACTATGAAGACATCGAGTTCGACAACGCAGCGGTACCCACCCTGCTCGCCTATCGCAACCAAGGTGACCTATTTGCCAACATGACAAGCATCATTGACGAGATCCCGGAAGATGAGGACTTCGGCACCGATTCATTGAAGCGGATACTCAAGAATCACGGTGTCTTGTAGAGCAACAGCCTCTTGACATTTTCCTCACTATCGGCAGCATATAAAATCTCAATCTGGGAACTTCTTCTATTTGGTTCTGCGAAAAAAGCATTGTTTGATACCCATTGACTTCATTTCGGACGGGCGAATGTGGAACACTAGGCGCAAAATACAGTCTCTTCGCCTACACGGAATGGTCACGAACAGGAGTCTGACTTATGGATAACGATGGGGCGAGGCGGTTCTGTATCGCGCCTGAGATGCCGAGCATTCCGGGGAACGAGAACGCGTTGAATGAGAACGTTGTGTACATTGTGTACCAGCAACGGAAAGGAGGCATTCACGGCGCATATCAATCATAGACGGGGAACGGGATGGATATCTGATCTCTTGAAGTTTTCCCGACACGGAGATCAATCTTTTGCACGGAGTTGGGGGGATAACCTCGGAAGCATTTTCACTAGGTCAGGCTTGAACAACGGCCCTGGTCTTTCAGGCCGTTGTATCTGTAATGTTGCAAATATGGGATGGCAATACGAGCACCCACATTAAAAAAACAGTTCCGGAGTAGCAGATTGCAAGCTCTTCGTGTTCCAATTCTCGTCCTACATCGGACGTCCACCAATTGCCGTCGCGTCGGGTGTGGCTTGTCTTGGTAAAATGAAACGTAAGGGCCAGCCTTCCGAGGCCATATAAGTGAGGTTCGAGACCTCCGCGTGGCTTGGTTAACCGGCTCTTTCGACATCTCAATGTTGGCCTCAATTTGTCATCACTTTGCTTTATGTGCAATACCTACCTACCTTCACCAACTCACATCAAAATCTCAGCTTCACATGTGGTCCTATTCAACGCGCATGTTGAACTTGTCGAGGTAGCTTGATGGCAATAGACTCTTCCCCAGCAAATACTGACATTGATCAACCCCCCACGTCGCACATTTTAATGCCTCGATAATGGGTGTGTTTCCTGATTCGGCTTTGTGACTTATCCCGTGACGAAGGACTGCGAAAGAGGAGATACCTCGGATAGTTGGACAGCGCTGTGATACTGCCGGAAGATAGCAGTAGTTTGTAGTTTTATACCTTGCTGCCATGTAGCAATTTGTGTATTATTGCACTCAATGAGCCTGTTCAATAAACGCCCAAGACGGGGGGGTCCTCGACCAGGCTACATGCAGGATTGAGAATGCGATTCTCCAAATAACGTCGTCAGGCGCCGTGACGCGGTTGAGGCGGGATGTCGGGTCCAATGTATCAGGGACTTCCATTGCTTTGCCACGCCCATTATCTGTAGTCCAGACACCCAATGTAGGCGCAGCACCCACTCGGCCCAGGCTGGCGCTGCCTAATCGCAGTCGATAAGGCAGCACGCGCATTGGATAGTGGATTCAACTGGCCCCGCGCTGTTTCAACCCCCGTCAAACCCCGCCATCGCTCGCTGTCATGGTGGGACTAGTCACTATCACCAGCGACGGGTCATCCCCCATTCTGTAATCCGTAACCTCCTCAACGAGCTGGATGAATGAGACGGATTACCATCAGCTGGCCTGTTTTTATCCCGCTCTCTGATTCTACTTCACCCGATTTCTCCATTTCCGTTATCAGCTTCGGTCCTTCTCCCTGGACTCACGCTTCAGAGTAAGTGTGTCTGCCATTCCAGGACGGTTATCCGGGTACTGAGGTATCTGGCTGATGGAAAGGGAACCGACAGCCTACGTCACCCTTTCCAAATGCGATTCCCTTCGACATTCCCATTCCCATTCTTTCCGTGGCGGTAAGTAACATGACTACTTCGTCGAGATATTCGCTTTCCTATGATTCCTGCGCATGAAATGAACAATTACTCTTCTGGCTCGGAGCACAATAAACAAGCAAACCAAAAGACATCAGCCCAAAGTTACTACTGCCTGAGCTATGGGCGTAGTGTTATCTGTTGCCTGGTCCGTCACCAAGATAGGCTTTATTAGGCCGTCAAGGTCGTATCACTGAGTCACATTTGAACGTCTCAAGTACCCCCAAATTGAATGCCTCCAGGTCCAGGCATGCTATGTGACACGTTTGCGCCCTTGTACTCGATACAAAGTTCATCTCGCCCAAGTCCTTCAAGGCTAGCAGTCGCTGTAGGAGCCAGCAGATCCGTCGACTCCCGCGGCCTGCTAATTTGGATGTCATCTGCCTACCTCACTTCCACTGTGCTTCGTTCTTTCATCTTCGCAGTTACACCTTATCCTCCTTCGCCCATAGTTCTGGTGAATATTGGCAAATATCCCCACATCAGCTGAAGCAAGAGTTATCTCTGAACCTGCATAACTGACTGGAGTCGTTACGCAGCAGCACAGTCGACCTCGTGGCCAGCCACGTCTTGAGCCATCAACGAAACGATTAGGTATGCATGTTAGGTTGGCGCTGCCTTCCCGACCCCTCCTCCCCTTGCTCCCGAGACCTGGCAGCCGTCGCCCATCACCCCTCCTTCAGTTTGACCCAGGCAACACAATCTACACACCCCGTTCCATCATCTTTCATCACCGTCTACAACACCAACTCTCATACTTCCTAGTCCCTAGATCCTGAAATCAAGTCGGCCTCTGCTTTATCGGACGAGCTGTTGTTCTACAAGATCAACTAGTTGTCCATTTGCCTACATGTAGGTATAATTCCACTTGCTTCTGTATAAGGTTCGGCCAGGTCATCCAAGCCTCGTCCGCCTACCTAACTCTCATATCCCCTGACTCATTATTACCTCTTTCCACCTTTTCGTCCGGTAGTACACATCCACTTCAGTCTTCTGGCTGGATACTCCTGACATCACACCTTCACGTAACCACACCACAATATGCGAAAGACCGCTTCGAGTTGAAAGCAAGCTGAGCTGACCATACATTCTCTCAGGGGCTTGTAAGCTTGCAACGCCGGTCGTCTTCTCCTCGATTCTCGCGACACCTCGCTAGGTAACTCGTCATACCTCGTGTGCTTTGCCGGAGGCATGACGTGAGATTCCACGGCCTGCTTTATGCACGTTATGGAACAAGATTCCACAACCGACAAGCCGAATACTATCCCGAAACATTCGAGCTCAAGGCAGCTTACACCTCGCCTCCACGACAGCGACCCGAGTTGTCCGCCTCTCCCCACCGCAAACCAACATCACGAAGAGTTGTCCGACTCTGTACTATCCCTGAGATTTCCACGCCCGCTGGGAAACCGGCAGTTATCCAACTGGATATCCTCAAGTCAACCAGACATCATGCAGGCTGGAGAACACTTTTCCGACGACGAGCTCAGCTTGTCTGAGATGGGCTACGACGTCGTTCCCCGTCATGCTGGCATGGGTTATGATGTCATCACCGACGACGAAAGCCAGGCTGAATCTACCGCGAGCTCCTTTGACTACCAAAGACCAGGTGAAGTTCATAGTTACGCCGGTACCGAGGACGGCACTGATGTCGACCTCGATTCTGACGACGATGAGGACGCCGAAGCAATGAATCAGACAGCCATCTCTGATGCCACCTTGGTCGAGGGCGCCCAAGCAGATGATCTTAGCAGTGCTCAAGAATCTGGCATCACAGCGATCCACAGCGTGGAGAACCCGCTGACCTTGTCTCTGTCCGGTTTCATCCCGCTCCCATCTCCGGTCTGTTCCGAATCAAACCGCCCTCAAGACCCGTCAGACGTTGAGGTAAAGCATGTTGGAGACCGTGACATTACTGATACTGAGGAGGTGGGTTTGAGTGCACCGTCATCCACAAAGCCATCGAAGTCCTCGGATACAAGATGGCCGCAGCCGCTTCTCCAATACGAGACTTTGAGAGTGGCCTTCAATTATGCTAACCGGAACCGCCTCGTGGTTGGCCTATTGGCTTGGATTATGGTACAAGCTTTTGTTACTCTCGCTGTGCGCCCCATGTTCTTTGGTACCCCAATGCCCAAAGAGTTGTCGACAGTCCCAGTCGCATCTGTTGCCTCGGTAGCTCAACCCCCATCTGCTACTGAAGCCATTTCTCCTGTGACTTCTTCTTCAACCAGTCTACAAACACCAAAGGCATTACAGACTGTGTCATCATCCACTGCCCTCGTTTCCGTCCCATTTGGCAACGACAAGACGGGTCTTGTCGCCACTACAGGCGCGGATCATATGTGTTCCGCTGAGTTGTTCAGTCGCAATGAGATTCTTGTCAGAATCCCACAGAACCTCAAGAGTACCTGGCTGGCCAAGGATGCCATCATGATCGCCGTTAGTCGCGAACTCAAAGACATCTCGACCACCGTTTCTTCTGTTGACGAGGGATTCCTAATCGAGGTGCCCATGACCGAGGCGCATGGCGTGTTGGCGGTTGCGGTCGCAACAACTCGAAAGCCAAAAATCATCGAGTCGTTCCAGGTCAACTTTGGCACTCACCGCCTTACTGGGGCGTTGGATGCTGGTAAGCAACTCGTCCGAGGATTCGCACAGAAACTGGCAGATACCGTCAACGACACGACAGCATGGGTCGAAGAGACGTATAGCATACCGACTCTCGACACCGTGTCTAAACAAGTATGCGAACAAACCGTTTCCGTGTCGGGCTCTTTACAGCAGAGTATTAAAGACTTGTCAATACATGTACAGTCGGTCGTTGGTCGCAACGTGGCGAATCGCGGACGCCAGTTCGAGCTGGCAGTCACTGGAACTGCTCAAGATATTCGTGATGGTCTACAGTTGAGGCTCCTGAAGAGCCAGATCAATTCGAAGCTGCTGTGGCTTAAGGCTCAGGGCAAGATGGAAGAGCACGAGCAGTATCTAAGCAAGGCCGAAGCATACTGGGCCAAACAACGTGCGGAGAAGGAGAGTGCCCGTGCACTTCGAGCAGAGCAGACCAAGAAGGTGATCCAGGTGTCACGGGAACAAACATTAGCGCAGCCCGAGACAAAAGGGTTGTTCGGACGTCTGAGGGGGAAGGCATGAAGGAGACGGTAGAGGCAAGAGAGACCTCGGATTATACGAAATGATGTTCACACTAGTAGGGACTGGGACAGGTATTGGCGTTGGGACGGTTGTTTTATTAGCCTTGCTTACCTAGGTACATGACGTATTCCTGTCGCCTATCGAGATACCATACAAACAAGTCCAGTGTCAGTCTCTGTGTGAATTTACTGAGCCTCACTAAATTGCATATTTTTGCGACCGTGGTACATGGCGTAGTCAACTTTATATCAAGAGTATGTATAACGACGAGTCTAGTACGCCTTGCCACAGAAAGAGCCGTGATTAACTGCCGCTTCGTACTTCGGTCAAAGTAGTCGAAGATATGATATGAGATTTTGGTCACTACCATTTCCCGCCCTTTTCCTTCTTTAATCAGAGTATCATGATCAGTATCATGATTCGATACTTCTGTACTGCTCGCAGGATCCCAATTGTTTGTCCACCACTTCGCCTAGCCGACATAGGCAATGCGGCGTCTGTGAGACAACGTTTCGATATCTGCTGCGAACATACCAAGTTGTTCTTCCGACTGAGAGTCAAACATCTCGTCACCCTCTATGTGTTAACACGACCTTGGAGGATTCCGGTATGGCTCAGGGCTATAGCAGTGAGACCAGATATACGAGCTTGGAAATCATTCCATGTACCTAAGAATTTATAAAACCAGCAGTCTTACTCGGATCTTCTCTCATATGAAAGGAATACCCGAATAGAGACCAAGAAGTAGAATGGGAATAAGGCCTCGGTAAGGTTCGGAGATAAGGCAGGAGATGGGCCGTTATCTGGGGAAGCGCTAGTTGATAACGGGACCCCTGTCCCCGTTGGCGGAAGCGGCAGCCTTGGGCGCGCGACTACCTAATGTAACCAACCACCACCACCTGCATCATTGAACCTCCATTCAAGCCAACACACGACTCGGCCTTCGACGCTCTGTCCCTCAAGTGCGCAACACACGCATATTCAATTTCATCTCGTCCGAGCTTCCCTCCTGTACACTGGAGCCCCTTCAATCATTCGCCATTGTGAACAACGTGCTCATTCACCATGGCGACCGCCACGGAGCCGCGTAAAGGTGCGCACATAGATCTCATCCTCCTTCCCACCAACCTTCAAGTCTGGCGCATTTTAACTTGCTCTTTCCAGGTCCTTCGGACGAGGGTACCATTAACGTCGCCTCCAAGAAAGTGTCTCGCGATAAACCCAACGGAGTCCTAAAGCTCAAAAAGCCCGTACCCAAGCAGTCAAAGCCCGGCAACTGGAGAGAGGGAAGTGTAGCTCTGGGTACGTCTGCTCCGCACCTTGCGCAAACGGCGAGCTACGTACTGATGAATTATCATAGACAACAAGAAGTCCAAAGCCAGCAACATGCCCGAAGTTGCATCGCCCGCCCCCGTCCCTGTCGTCAACAACCTCGACGAAACCGAGCGTGACACCTTCCACACCGGCCGCCCCCTCGAGGACAATCTGAACCTACAGCAATGCAAGCTCTGCAAGAAAGGCGTCATCCGATCAGCAGCAAAGGCTCACATCGACAACTGCCTCAAAATCAAGAGGGAGAAGGCGCAGCGCAAGAAGGAGGCTAGAGAGGCACGTGAGCGCGCCAAGGAGCAGGCCCGGGAGGAAGAGGCCCGAAAGAACGACGGAGACGGCGATACCAAGATGGGCGACGACAGTGATGATGATGAGGACGGATCGCCGGAGAAGAAGCAGGCAAGCAAGAAAGTCGGCGGCAAGAAGCCGGATGGAGAGCTGAAAGGCAAGAAGCGCAAGGCTGATGGCGACGCCGACAAGGGTCCCAAGAACAAGAAAAAGAAGGAGGAGCCCAAGCCCAAGATTCCCAAGCCTAAGGGACCTGTCGATGTCGAGAAGCAATGCGGAGTTCCCCTGCCGAACGGCCAGCTTTGCGCGAGATCACTCACTTGCAAGAGCCATAGCATGGGAGCCAAGCGTGCTGTCGCGGGTAGATCTCTTCCCTACGACATGCTGCTCGCTGCGTACCAAAAGAAGAACCAGGCCAAACAGCAGAGTAAGTCTTCATTCACAGGAAATCACAATGACCTGACGATGGTAATAACATGCTTACCACCGTGTCACAGAGGCTGCCCTCGATGCAAATGCACCAGTGGAGGAAGACGACGAAGCGAACGGCGGACCTGTCGACTCGGACGAGGAAACCGCGGCAGTCATGAGCGCGCTTGCCCGATGGCAGCCACAGCCTGTCCTCCCGCAACCAATCTTCGCCCCGATCAAGCGCACGTACCAGATCTCGAGACTGAAGGAACAGTTACAGACGGCTACTAATGGTGGCCGGACTAATATCTTCAAGGTCGTCGGCCTGGGCGTGAAGAACAAGAAGGAGAGGGTCGTCATCCCCTCGGGACCCGACTCGGACGATGCATCTGGCGAGGATGATGGAGATCTGCCTGCCTACGTACCGCCGAGTCCTCATATTATGAACGACCCGTCTAGACGACAGAGTGTGGCTGGTAAGGCTTAGGAGGCTGGCTCAGATGAGTAAGAGAAGACGGGCGAGATATGCATTTCTACGCTGGAGATGGTCTATTGCTAGGAGGACCTTGCATAATGATTTGATACGAAGCATCGGAATGGCGTTCATGAGTTAGGTTAGGTTATACCATCGGCGCTGGTTAGGACAGGGAGTCTGGTATACCCCGTCTTTTCTACATGATGGACGGCATCGCATTATACGGCATGGTACGGCGTGGCGTTTATGCTCTGGATTCGAGCTCTGGTTATGGCTGTGGCTTTTTACATTTGCGCCATGATGTGCGTTACTACGGTCCACGGAATTGCACTGCTTTGCTTGATATTGCGTACCTACATAAGGGGAAGGGGAGGCTTGACATAGCATGCGCGCAAAGGAATTTGATATTAGGTCAATATCACTGCGGTGTATTCCATACCAATACCGAATTACCGGGCTTCGGGCCTGAACGCACGCGTGTTTCAGGGGTTGCAGTGTGCCTTGCGTAAGCTACCTAAGCTGTGTGATTCTGCCTATGTGATGTGATGGGATGGGATAGTACGATCGAGATGTGTATAGGCCTGATTGTGAAGTGTCTTGCATGTACCTATATTAAATGGCAGGGCATGGAAGGTTGGGGAGCTATACCTAGGCGTCCCGTATAGTCGGATGGTACCTGATATGGCGCGTAAAGCGGCTCTGGAGAAAAGGTCCGCCTACACGTGTCATGGCTTACCGGAGCCGCGGGCTGGGCCGACGTGGAAAAGGATACGGGGAGCAATTAGTTGCAGGTGCAGATGCGGGTGAAGACACGCGTTAGGGACATGGAGGTGGGTTGTTTTGTGCATAATGTAGAGGCTGTGTATGGATTTTGGAGTTGATGATGACTGGAGTGGTGAGTGGTGAGTGAGGGTGGGATGGATGGCCTAATGTTATGGCGATTTTTTAGTTCGTCTTTTATGAGGAATCACCAACAGTCCAATCAATTGATGTCTATAACTATAGGGATAGGATATATATCGTGGAAATCAAATTACTAGAATACTCCGCTTCCAATTGATCGATGAGATCAGTCATATGGTTGGGATCGGTTTCAATGTGAATTCATACCCTACAACAGCACATGCAGTGCAGTTGAACTCGGCGTCGTTGGATAGTGGGGGTTGACAGCTTAACCGATAACTCCGATAAGGTATGACTGCAGCTTCACACGCGGGTGAAGACAGATGACGTCGGCGAATGTCCCGAGGACCCCCTGTCGCATTCCGTTGAACCTCGGCCCTCACCATCACGATTTGATCATCGAATCAGTCGCAATACAGTTCATAAAACCCCAGGAACTTCTGTTAGACATCTAGACATACTTCCTGTTTTACCTAGATTAGATCAACACAACCCTCGTGTCTGAGTGCTGTTCGTCAGCCCAACGGGCGCAATCGACCCAATTACACGACGCCATATAGCAGACAGCTCACAGCTCTGTCCAATCGGGACATGGGTTCACACCCAACCTGAATGCCTTACACACACACACACACTTTTCCGATATCTTCCTGACCCCGAGTATCTTTCCTACCTCCTGATATACCTGGAATACCTTCACAAAAGCGAGTCGGAAGCAACATCAAGGTAACATCAAGCTGCAAGCCACTTCCTCCCTCGCCGCAGGGGAAACCAACCACCACACATCCTCCCACACCACACCATCACACCATCCGCCCAGTCGGTCGATATAACTGATCTGCACCCTCACCCTCTCACCCCCTATTCACCATGTCCACCCCAACCAACCGCAACTCCGTCCTGCCGGCCCTCCACCACGCACTCTCAGGTTCCCTCGGAACCCTAATCTCGACATGCACTCTCTACCCTCTATCCCTAGTCATAACCCGGCAACAAGTCCAGCGCCAACTATCACGGCAACAAGATCACTCTGCTCCAGCGCCTCCTCTTCATACTTCTGCAGCCGGAGCTCGTGCTCCTACCTCACCTCACACTCCACTCGCCGAACCGTCTCTCCTCGATCTAGAAGTAGAGGAGGGTATACATACACCAGCTGCTCAACATGCACACGACCAACCCCAAAATCAAAACCAACATACGCCCAGTCCTACTCAACGCAGCGCTCGAGATACCACGGGGCACCGGGAAGAGTGGGCAAGTCAGCCAGAAGGCATCGCAGAAACCTTTTCTTCGATCTACAACTCCGGCCCCGATGGCGGGCCGAGAGCACTCTTTACTGGCCTGCGTCAAGATGCAGTCAAATCTGTCTTGGACTCTTTCCTCTTTTTTCTGTTCTATGAGTGGTTCCGCGCGCTGCGGCTGTCTGCCATGAGGAAGGCGGGCAGGAGGAAGGGGAGGGGGCTGGGCGTCGTTGAGGAGTTGGCTGTTGGGTGTGCCGCGGGCGCTGCCAGCAGGGCGCTTACTACGCCTGTTGGGGTTGTGGTTACGCGGTTGCAGACTGCTGCTTTGACTGGGGAGGAAGGGGGGAAGGAGAGGACGGTTAGGGCGATTGCGAGGGAAATTAGGAGGGAGAAGGGTATCGCTGGGTTTTGGGCTGGGTATAGCGCTAGTCTTGTGCTGACGCTTAATCCGGCGCTGACGTTTTTCTTGCATGAGTGGTTGAAGAATCGCTATGCGGACAGCACCTACGATGATCCGGGGGCGAAACTCACGTTTCTGTTCGCGGCTTGTAGTAAAGCCGCCAGTAGTCTCGTCACGTATCCGTTCTCGATTGCGAAGACTAGGATGCAGGCTGGTGTTGAGCCGTCTTCTTCCCCCCCTGACGCCCACTCATCGTCACCGAGTTCGAAGAACCCCTATCGCTCAAATGGCAACGGCAAAGATATACACGCGGAAATCGAGTCTAAACTTGCTGGACTGCGCACCGTCCAGAATTTCGCGAAGCGCTCCGTGTTTGGACAGGTGGCGCAGATTATCCGGACCGAGGGCGTTGCGTCGTTGTACGATGGTGTGGGTGCGGAACTGCTGAAGGGGTTCTTCTCCCATGGCACGACGATGCTGGCTAAGGGGGTTGTGCATAAGCTTTTGTTCAAGTTTTACCTTGTTATCGTTGGGGTTTTGGCGGAGATGAAGGCACGTCGGGGCCAAAGCAGAAGCACTGGGTCTCATTTCGAGGTGTTGAGTAAGACCCTGAATAGAGTGAAGGGAGCTGTTGCAGGAGGGGACGGGAGGGATGTTAGGGAGGAGTTAAAGGATAATGTTATCAGAGGTGGAAGTGGGAATGGGAGTAGGGTGTTGAAGAGAGAGGTGTTTGGTGACTGGGAGGAGAAAGTGCCTAGGGCCCTGCGGTATAGGCTTGATCGCAAAGAGGGAGATAGGAGTGCGGATTTTGGGTTGAATGTTGTGGCCAATCTTATTGATGGGACGCAGAGACCGTTTAGGGGGGACAGGGAGTAGCGAGGTCTACTCGATGGAGAGGATGGGTGATGAGATGATGGGAAAAGGGGGCGTTTGAGAGATGGGTGATTTGATGTTGCATTAGCGATGGTGTTTTGACTTCGCATTTTGGGCTTGGGTCTTCAGAACCAGGCTGTACTGTCGCTACTACTGTACTTACATCATGACCTCTGTACGGGATACTATGGGATATGGGATATGATTGGAACTGGAGGACTTCACGGTCCTAGTCACACAATATGCTGGATGCAGCCATCTAGAAGCATATAGATAAAATATCGGCGCATGGCGTTGCTTTACTAGGCTCATATTCTTCTGGTTTCCGTGGTGTTTCTGATTCGGATTCCTTGATATTGGATGGACCGCTATAGTTGGGACGAAGCGCCACTATCCAATGTTGCCCAGGCGGCTACACCTCGGGACGCGCTTTTATGTATATGAATACGAATAATTAATGTAGTCAGCATAATATTGTGAGATCCTGTGGGGGTAAGTTAGTTCACTTGACAAAACTTAGCATGCTTTACTGATTTGTTCCCAGTTCGTGGCACGTCATTGTCGCTTTTTTCTTTCTTTTTTCCCTCCACCTTCCAGTTTCTCGTTTATGCGCCAGGCGGTAGGAACTTTGCGTCATTCTTTTTGTTAAATAGGGGTCTCGGGATTTAGCGACTATACGCGGTGGCACTTTTGGCCAATTGTTGGACTGCTTGAGGTCGGACACGGGCAGAGGGAGATGGATTGTACTGTCTGAGAATTGTCCGCATGGGTGTGGTTCGATGTAAGACTTAGCGAGTGCTATGCTATGATTCGTACGAGAAAACTCTCTCGAATCTTTCGGGTTGAACAATGTATTGTGTCACATGTATCGCCCCCATGCGTGTTACAACTACGCTCGCTAGCATTGAAAAGCAGCTACACCACTCTTGACGACCTGATTCTTGCCGCTCGCGGAATAGCCCGTGCCCTCACTCCTCAGCTCCACGAGACCAGGCCGTATCCTATCTTTGTCTTTCTTCTTCTTCCCGTTCTTCTCCTTGCCGCTTTTCTCGGGTTTGTCCGTCAGGTCTGCCTCACAGACATAGCACCTAAGCTCGGATTCAGTCTGGGCGGCATGTGGATCGTGATGCGTCTTATTAGACTTCATGAACTTCTCCACGCAGCTCCCACACAGCACATGCCCGCATGGCTTGGCTAACACGGCTTTGGAGCTGTTGCTGAGTGTCTTTTTGCATGCTGGGCATACCAGTCTATCTTTTTCCTTGCCCCCTCCCTTAGCACCATCTTCGTTCTCATCTGTGGCGAACTTCACAGAGACAAGAGTGTGCAGGGAATACGTATGCGGCGCATCAGCTGCAGACGCAGGGCATATGGGCGTAGTCTTCGTCTTCTTCACAACTTCGTGTAGGGTATCACGCGTGTTGCTCGATGGGGTTATCGAAGGCGCCCAAAACGACGGGAGAACTGGTTTGGAGGCTTTCTCGTCGTCGATTGCTTTTCTTGCCTTTGCCCGGTCTTCTGTAGCGATGCGTGCGAGTTCTTCGGCGTCCATTTCGAATTTCCTCTTCTTCGGCCTTTTGTCATCCGAATCCGTTTCTTCCCTCGAGTTAGGTGTGTTCCGCTGACTCCCACTCCGCGACTGCACATCTAGTCCATTCTGTGTCCGTTCAAACTCCCTGACAGCTCTCTCGTGCGCCTCTGCATCTTGGTCTATCTTCGCTTCCGCGGCGTCGCGATCTTCCTGTTCTTTTATTTTTTCCAGACGCTTGATCTCGTTCTTTTGCGCGAGGATATTGGAGAGGGCACATTCGCGACAGAATATGTCGCCATGCGTGCAGGATACGGGGTCGATTGCCGTGGCGAGGCAGAGACGGCAGGCGGAGAAGGATAGGAATGATTCCCGTGTTAGACGGGCGGATGTGTTGGACCAGGCTTGGCGGGCGAGATCGCGCTCGTAGGATGTGAAGACGGCGCGGGAGGTATTGCGTTTGCCTGCGATTTCTTTAGTTGAGTTGAGGACCGAGGATAACGGGAAGAGACGTACTGTGGGACATGATGGGCGTGGTGGAGGAAGTGATGGAATGGACAGAGAGCGGTATGCTCTACCGAATCCGTGTCACAGGCGCATATAGTGTCGCGAGGTGAATTGTGGTGGCTGTTGATCTGGCGGTGCGAGTGTGGAAGAGGTTCTGTTGGAAGTTGTTTGAAGGGAGGCAAGACTTTGTAGGTACTTTGTTAGATAGACCGACCTTGATTATTCAACCAAAATGAAGCGCCATCTGGTACAAACTGGGGTTAGTGCTTGTACCTATAAGTCCTCCTTTCGGAACAGCCTTAAATCCACAAAACGTTGGAGTAGGAGCTAGGCCAAAATATTTTGTCTTGGCGCGAAGGACCTCGATCTCACCCCGTCATCGTGTCTACAAGTCGTTCCAACTTCAACCAAACCATCGAGATGTAGCTCGGCCGCGAACCTGGCCCGAGTAAGCTTTTCAAAGCTTTCAAAGGCCAAAGTATTTACTCGTTATTGCATTTGCATTGTGACAGTCCCGTTGTATCACCACCATACTACGCTCACTTTCTCTGCGACATTAGACAGCGACTTATGACGTGTATGATAATATGAGCTCAACACCCTCATCCTCTGAGCTGCCGCCAGAGCAGCCGCCTCTGCCGCAGCGCATGACTTCCAGTCTGTTAATGGGCCTGTCGGCGGGGGTATCGCGAGTTTTTCTTTACGGATTGAATTCTGTTGAGACTACGGGTTTGCAGCGGTTTCTAGAGGTTCTAGATCAGCGTAAAGACATTGAGAAGAGAGAAAGGGGTCTTATTACAGGTACGTATCGATAACTCAATTAATTAAGAAGTACAAATGTACTGACATCAAAATAGTTTCCAATCATGTCAGCATGTGAGTTTTTATAAGCGGCGAGCTCACTGCTTAGCCAAGCCTGACTTTGTTGTTTTGCAAACAGATTAGACGATCCCCTGATATGGGGTGTCATACCATTCAAATATGGCTTCAACCCTACAAATCACCGCTGGAGTCTCGGAGCCCATGACATATGCTTCAAAAATCGGTACATCATCTCATGCTTCTAACAACCTACACAACTCACTCATAATTACAGGCCTTTGAGCGCATTCTTCACATCCGGCCAAGTCCTCCCAACACACCGGCTTCAACATTCACCCCATGGAGGACTCTTCCAACCCACAATGACTCAAGCAATCAGGCTCCTATCGGCACAGCCGTTTCACCCACCCTCATACCAAAATCTCACTAGTTCTTCATCCTTTGACATACCCGACCCATTTACAAACAGTCAACTTACCTACCACGCCTCACCCTCTCCCAGTTCCGTCTTCCCAGCCCCGTCGGCGTACGCGCAAAACAGATACGCATGGATACACATCTTCCCAGAGGCATGTGTACACCAGCAACCAGATATGTACATGCGGTACTTCAAATGGGGGATTTCAAGACTCATCCTAGAAGCCGAGCCTATGCCTGATGTCCTACCGATGTTTATCGATGGACCTCAGAAGGTCATGTCTGAGGACCGCACATTCCCACGCTTCGTGCCGAGAGCTGGAAAACCGTTTCGGATAGGCTTTGGAGAACTCCTTGATATGGAGGAGAGGTTTGGTGACTTGAGGAAGCGGTGGAGGGAGTTGGTGGCTAAGGATATGATGCAGGAAAGTAAGGAGGGAGCTTTAGTAAAGGGTAGGTGGATGGGGGATCTGAGTGACGAGCTGAAATACGGCGATGAAGCTACGAAACTACGGATTGAAGTCGCAAGACGTGTCAGAGAGGAGGTCGCGAAGGTTAGACGGAGTATGGGGTACCCGGAAGAACCAAGCGGGTTAGACGACGCGGAGACGTGGAAGAGAGAGGGCGGGAAGGACAAGTTCAGGAGTAATGTTGATGATGGGTTGGTTAACAAGAGGCAGTAATTGCGTCATGGGACGCTATGCTTTTTTAAGATATACATAGAGGTCTGTAGCTAAACACCGGCGTTTGATGATTAAGTGTCATTGAACGAAGAAATGGCAATAGATTGGCAGTCACATGTCCCAAGCAAAAGCGACTGAGGGACTAAGTATTAAGAGATTTTATTGAAGAAGTAAGACATCTCATAAGCAATTGTATCGTCTATTTCACCTACCTGATTGAAACCTTTGAACCCCCAAAATTTGAGCCAAGCCAGACAAAGGGGTGTTGAACCCCCGCCGCAAAGAACTAGATGTGAAAGGAAAAGAAAAAACTTACTCTTGCCATTTCAATAACCCAAAAGAAAACCAAGACATTGTGAGTATCAAAGAGATAGACAAAGGAAAGAAAAACTTACCGAAGAATATTAAGGACGGTGGTCTTTCGGGTCCGGCCCTGAAAGACTGTTTGTCGGGTGACATAATAGGGGGTGTTACCGCTGCGGGTTAGATATCAGGGTGTAGTACTGCTGTTGGTGAGTAGAAGAGATTATACCTTCAATATGTTAGGTGAAGTGTTGGGCCTCTTACCATGGTGGTCAGAAATAGAGAGTATCCCCACTATTGGTGAAATACCGGGAGGCTTACCTTCCTTAGCGAGCCAGTGGGAGTATTACCTGTATAGTAGGAGGATCGCCTCTATCGGGCAAAACCTGGTAGAGTAAGTTATCAGGATGATTATCTCTTGGGACGAGGAGCTCGGTCCTCGTCATCATCATCCTTGGCACCGGTAATGCAAGACAAGTCCTGAACCCCAGTGCGAATGCGCTCCAAGCCCCGGTTTACTCGCCGACTAGCGCGTTCACTTAGATCGCTCAGTCGGCGGACGAGTTCACGACCACGAGAAGACCCAGAGCGGTCACCGTCTGACGAAGCGTCAGAGGCTGTTGCTTCTGGGTCGGAAGCATCAGACCTACCCGTGACAGGGTTGACACCGCGTTGAACACGAGGCTGTCGGTCAACAGGCCGTCCGCGGGAGTCGGCTGCTGCCTCGGCAGCTGCTGCTTGGTCTTGAGCGGTGGTCTGGCTGAGAAGGCTAGGCGCGCCACCGCTACCCCTGCGCAGAAGGTCGGCAGCACTGTTGTTGAGAAAGTGGCTGTCGTACGTGGCCACCATTCTAGCACACAGGTCCACAAACTCAGGAAGATTCCTGAGCGCGTGGATCACGACCCGAGCGTCGAAGTATGCGTTCGCCGCTGATAGGGGTTGGTGCAGATTCTCGACCCAGTCCTGGATCATGTTTACGAAGTGAGGATCGGCCTCTAGGTGGCTGATGATGGCGCGCACTGCTTCGATACGACCGAGCGAGGGACCGGTTTCGCGGAAGACTGTGGAGACTACGTTCGCGAACTTGGGGTCCCTCTCGAGGCTTTGGACAACGGCGCCGGGGATGAAGACTGGTGCGTCTACGCGGAGGGAGCTTTCGGCAGGCTGTGGGGCTGGTGGGTTTAGTCCTGCCTGAGGCGGGACGAATGCGTTTCCCTGAGGCTGAGGAAAACGGCCCTGAGGAGGCAGAGGTAGAGGAGCTAGAGGAGGCAGAGTAGGAGGGGGACCGTAGCCAAAAGGAGGAGGAGGCGGACCAAGCCATCCTTGGGGTGCTGGACCCCAGTTTTCCTGAGGCGCAAAGCCTTGAGGAGGCATGCCATAGCCAGGCACAGGAGGGCCGGGAACAAACAAGCCTCCCGGAGGAGGAAGAAAGCCCTGAGGAGGCACATCAGCACCAGAAACCTGATAGTCTCGTCTGTTCCTTCTCGATTTGCGTTGGTTCTTGGGACCTTTAGGTGCATTCGGAGGTGGCCCACCAAAGCCCGGAGGCGACGCTACCGTAGCCCCGAAGCCTCCAGGGGGAATTGCTGGAACTCGAGGCTGAGAATCTAGGCCGCTGGCGAAATCGGCTACTTGTGAGGATAGAGGCTGGGCTGCGCCAGACGTGGAAGCGTCAGATTCGCCCGAAGCAACGCTATCGTAGGACTGGCGTCTGTCCGTCATGTCGTATTGTTTAAGGAGACTTGTTGAGAGGTTGGGAGGTTCGGAAGCTGGTGATTTTGTTAGTTGGTTGCTTTGTGGAGTTGTTGTTGTTGTTGTGATCGGGTGGGTCGATTATGATGATCTGAAAGGAAAAGATAACGGATGGGTTGGGAAGGTGTTGTGCTATTTATGGCCATGGGCATCTTCAAAACAGATGACTTGTCGAAGAGATAGGTTGTATAAACGGACGATGTGTCGGAAAACAGATTTTCTCGTTTGAGGTACGATGCGGGAGTATTAGTATGATGGGATATCTGTTTGGGAAACACCGTGTCTGCTTGGAGACAATATGGGGTCTAAACTATGTTATGGCCCTGTGTACTCATTAGTAGTATAACGATCCACGCGTCTAGGAAACACTCAGCTCCTAAGAGATGATTTTTAGATCGAGCGAAGAACATGAACCGGTATTGGCAAGACACAGTACAGATTATCGAAGTCAGAGGCAGCGAACTCAGATCATGGCATTGGGGATATACGCTGGAAGGAAACGAAAATAAGAACAAATCGTAAACCCAAGACCCCGTTCATGCTTTTTATACAATGCTGCTTGATGCTTAAATCAGTTCATTTCCCAGACGCCAAACTCCACTCTGGCCCCTTTACCGTCCCCATCTTGCCGAACCATCTATGGGGTATCTACCACCCTTCCAGCCGCTCAGAGGTACTTCTTGGGGGAGGTTTTCTTCCTCTCATACCAGATATATGCAGATACGACAACAATCTGACTACCAATGATGACGAAAATCAACTTTCCGTGTCCGGGTTGGCTGGTCGCAACGTGCTCAAGCATGTTTCCGTGGTTCGTACCTAGGGACTTCTTGATCCCGTTCTCCGTCTCTCTGAGCTTGTTGTTCAGCTCATTCTTCGTGTTCCGGAGGTCATTCTGCAGACCCCTGACGTCGTTCATCAAGTTGTCGAGCGTGTTCAACCTGTCCAGCTTCGAGAGGGCTTGTTTCAGGTCATTGATGACTTGCATCGTCTCCTCGTGGCGCTTCTCGGCTTGTGCCGATTGTTGTGATGTCGTTCGGAAGACGGTTGCGAGGTGGTGGTTGACAGATTGCAAGCGGTTGTGGAGGTCGGCGAATTGCGCTTTCGAGGATGTTATCATGTCTGCGTCCGAGTCGGCAAGGTCATCGTCGAATTTAGCCTGGTTGGGGCTGTCGCTTTGACCGCCGCGGCCGAAGAACATTTGTTGTTGCTGCCCACCAAAAGGCTGTTGCTGGGGTGGAACTTGGCGCTCGTCAGATTTGTCGTTGAGGTCTCCAGTCATCACGACGAGCTTGAAGACTTCGATTGAGTCCGGGTTGTCGGCTGCTGCGGCGGTGACACCGAAGTTGTAACCGGCGGGGAGGGAGATCTGGTCTGTCTCGAAGCAGAGGCGCGTGTCGATCTCGACGCGGAAGGTTTGGGCAGTCTGCTTCAGCTTGATCTGTGAAGGACGACCTAGGTTGCGGTAGTTATAGTTGCAATGGCCAAAGGCGAGGCTGTCGACACTCGCTTGGCTCTTGTAATCGGTTGTCCCATCGTTCAAGAAACCTCGAATCATACCACCCGTGCCTCCATGGTTGTCGATGACCAGCGCTAGACCGTCGAACTTGCCAACGGTGTAAATGCTGGACTGGCCAATTTCGTCATTTCCCCGCCGCGCCAGCCAGATATTCAGGTTCCCGCTCCCTCTCTCAGGTCCGCTCACACGGAAATCAACGTCGGCGACCCATGTTCTATACTGATTTGTGTTGTCGCCCCATGCGGCACCGCGAGTATTGCCGGGATGGGGAGGGGTGAGGATAACTTTGTTGGAGAGGACTTCGGGGACGTCTGGCGTGCCCTGGATGGAGAACGACGGGACTGTGGCCTGCCCTCTGTCATTTATCCTGCCTGTATGGCCGAAGCTGAGTTCGCTGACGAGGAATTGGGCCTGGGCTGCAGCGAGTCCAGCCGTGGTAACCAGACCGAGGGCGAGGGTGGAAGGTTGCACGAGACGCATGATGGGCGACACGAATCGAAGGCAAGGGCACGAGCAAGAACAACACTCAAGGCATAAAAGAGAAATCCGAGCTCGGTGGAAGCTGTAGGGGAATGATATCTATCCAGCACCGGGCGAATCGAGACAAATGAACAAGGTGGTGGCGTGTGAAATGGCTGGCCACTGGTCAATATGTGTAGCGAGATTGGTACAGTATGTACTGCGGGTGCTTTTTCGGGCAACGGCGTGTGTGAGAAGGACAGTTTGCAGCAATTCCCAAGCCGATGGGAGCTGTCGATTTGGGTGGGGACGTGGTGTATCCTTGCCCTTTCGCGGGACCGTTTGAACTCTAGTCCAACTTGAGATAGATCCGATCCGGGATCTCGTGCCGGTGCTCGTGGAGTATGGAGGTACGTATAAAAGTCAGCGCTGTCTTGACTAGAGGTATGAGAGAGAAGAGGGTTCTCTGTTCTTCGAGGTGTAAGAGAACTGCTGGAGAAATTGCAATGGATTGCACCTGATTTGAGACACTCAGGGACCTCCAACTCTGCGCCATGGGCCCCCAGACTCAAGTCCCCCCTACCATGGAGGCGAGGCAACAAATGGTTGGAGACATGGACCCCGGAGCTGAAACTGTTCGTCCCATGTTTAGCTGGTCTACCCGGAAAGACTATGGGAAGTCGCAGCTGAAACAGCCCAAAGACAAAGAAAGTGTGTTGTTTAAAGTGACGGTCGGGTTCTGGCCGCAGTCTTTCAATAATCATCATCAATACGGCCAGGTGATGCAGGTATATGTAGAATGCGAACTGGCAATATTGTAGAGTAACTCATTATTTGTGGTTTGTCAACTATTACACCATTATATGACATTCTCAGATTGCATATCAAGTGGTGTATAGAGAAACTGCTCAACGGCTTTCTTCCAAAGAAGCGCTGAGGTATCTTTAAGAATAACGGTATCACGCCCGTTATATGGACTGCATAAACCTCATTGTCTAGCCAGACATGTCAAATATTAGCATGCCTCTCGAAACAAAGGAACAACGAGAACAAACACTTTTTCTTCCAAAACTTGGAGCAACCCAGCTTGAAATACAGTACAGATATGGGCTAAGTTCAAGGTCCTGATGGGAATACCGTCTGTTTACTCATTGTTGCAAGATGGGGGGACCTCTTTCAATTGATGTGCATGTGTCAGTTCCCCACAGGAGAGCCGCTTATCGTTATCGTCGTGTGGTCAATTGAGCCATGCCACTTCATTCACTTTATTAATAACACTGTCTCTCTGTAAGCTGCGACCCAACCCCGATCGCCACTTGTCACAGTGAGGGAGCGACGTAACTTGAAGCTCCTTGCGTCGCAACTCTCCCGTCGCAGCCGGTGTGCATCGCCATTCGTTTGTCACCCTTGCCATGAATCACCGGCGCCATGACTGAGAACTACCCGACAATTGCCCAAGTCGCAATTGTGGCCACGGCCTTCAAGAACCTCCTCTTCCCGGCCTAGTATGTCTGCCCTGCACCTTCCTGTGGTTGCCGACCGAGCACTCAACCACCCCGCTAAACCAAGACGCCTCTCCTAGCAAGTCGACCGACTTCGAAGTCCACCGAAACTGGCTGGCCATAACCAACAGTCTCTCTCCTTGGGAGTGGTACTACGAGAAGACTTCCGAATGGACTCTCGACTACCCGCCCTTCTTCGCCGTCTTCGAATGGCTGCTCTCCCACTTCGCCAAGCTGGCCGATCCAGCTATGGTCATGGTCAAGAATCTGGAATACGATAGTTGGCAGACCATATACTTCCAGAGGTTCACTGTCATTTTTACCGAGCTGGTTCTCGTCTATGCGCTTCAATGGTATGCTCTCTGAACTCTCTGTCGCATCCGATGGCGCAAGCTTACGCGCTGTGACCTAGCTTCGTCGAGTCATCCCACGGCATCGCAAAACGGGCTGCTCATGCGGCTGCAATCTCGGTCCTGCTGTCTCCCGGCCTCCTGATAATCGACCACATTCACTTCCAATACAATGGTGCCATGTACGGTGTTCTCTTACTGTCTTTGGTCCTGGCGCGACAGAAATCCACCATTCTCGGCAGTGGATTGGTCTTTGCGGCCCTTCTTTGCATGAAGCACATATACCTATACCTCGCCCCGGCCTATTTTGTCTTCTTGCTGAGGACGTACTGCCTGTCGCCAAAATCCATCTTCCGAATCCAGTTTCTCAACTGCATCAAGCTCGGAGTCGGCATTGTCAGCGTATTCGCTGTGGCATTTGGTCCCTTTGCAGTCAGGGGTCAGATTCCTCAGATACTGAGCAGACTGTTCCCTTTCTCGCGCGGCTTATGCCATGCCTATTGGGCTGCCAATGTCTGGGCTCTGTATTCTTTCGCCGACAGAGCCCTCATACTAGGTGAGTTCCATACTCGTATTATTCCATAGCTCAATAACTGACAGCTCAAGTCGCTGCGCGTCTGGGGTTACCGGTAGATTATGCTGCCATCACAAGTTTGACAAGGGGCCTCGTTGGCGATACCTCATTTGCAGTGCTGCCAGATGTCACGCCCAGAGTCTGCTTCGCGTTGACTCTACTCTTTCAAATCATTCCACTGATCAAGCTGTTCTTCAAACCGACCTGGGACGCATTTGTAGGCGCCGTGACCCTCTGCGGTTACGCGTCCTTCTTGTTCGGATGGCATGTCCACGAGAAGGCCATCCTACTCGTCATCATCCCCTTCAGTCTCATCGCCCTCAGAGACCGGCGCCATCTCAGTGCCTTCCGACCCCTTGCCGTTGCAGGCCACGTCTCACTATTCCCTCTACTGTTCACACCCGCAGAGGCACCCATCAAAGTCATATACACCATTTTCTGGCTGGTCATGTTCTTGATGACCTTTGATCGCCTCGCACCCGCCTCTCAACGCCCAAGATTCTTCCTCTTTGACAGGTTCACAATCCTCTACATTGCCCTCTGCATCCCACTGATGCTATACTACTCACTGTTCCATGGCCTGATATTTGGCAACCAATATGAGTTCCTACCCCTCATGTTTATGAGCTGCTATTCAGCCGTGGGTGTCGTTGGCAGCTGGGTTGGTTTCCTCTTCGTCTTTTTGACATCGTAAGGAACGACAATGAAGCACGATCGGTTGAGCGGGATGCATAGAAAGGGTTCATAAAATCGCGCTGTATTGCTATCAAGATACCACAAAAGTCTCACGGCTGAAAATGAAATTTTGCAATCTGGCTCTTTGTCACCTGCTGTAAGGGATCTCATTATGACCTGTGAAGTACATCCGTAGCACCAAGAGTATTAGGCACCGGGCGCATTGACGGTGTCGCCGACATGTCTAAGTCGCACTAACATATTGATGATCGACCAATCAGAGCTCTCCGATTTCCCACCGCCTTCCCGTTCTGGGCGTACTCTAACCCCACCTGCTTAACGCGTCTCTATTTCAATTCTACCTACCCACTCCTTGTGCACAGCTTTGAGGCTTCGGTGTATTATCGTAATTACTGCATGGTGAATGCCAAACACTTCTTTGCTATTGATGCCAATTCCAGCAGCCCAACAGGTGTAAATACAGTTCTTAACTCAGTACAGCATGGATGCACTGACTTACACGATCGATTACCTAATCATTCAGACTTCATCAACGACATTCGCTGAACACAAGCATGCAATATTCAAGCACTCCACCCTTGACCTATGAGAGATCTTTGCGCAATTGAGCACATTGAATATGAGACAAAGGTACCAAAAGCACAAGGATTCTTTCCTTTTGTCCTTTGTACCTGATTGGTTCCGCTGAGAATCGTTTCGCTGAGTCTCGTCCTTCAAGGCTTGCTCTACATCTTATATATGACCCCTTACATTCACCAGAGCACTCCTATATAGGCCTCAAATCTCCCGAAGACAGGTTGCACCCAACAATGAATGAGCATCGTATTAAGAACTTCCCACTAAGTATCAAATGTAAGAAGGACCATGCTTCAGCACTAGAGGTTTTTGTGCCAGTATAAGTCTATAAGCGTAGGAACATCGGAAGACTGGCCCCCATGCAAAACTGGAAGCATCATAAATCCAAGAGGCAACGTGACGTGATTGACCAGAGAGAACAATGCTGGGATTCTTGATGCATCTGAGATAGCCAGTTGGTCAGCGTGGCTGTGAGTCACAGGTGATAGAACATCACTGTCATCCGAGCATTTATTCAGATGGGAGCACACTTTTTGACCAGCTGACCTATATAGTTTGCTTAGAAAGTATGACACAAACAGATACTCAATGAGACGGCCATGTCCAACATCTGATAAAATAACTCACCCATCATTCAATGTGATTACAATCCAATCATCTACCTTCCGGGAGCCCCGTCACAGCTCCGGTGAGCACGGCACTTAAGGCCGGCCGATGCCCGGCATAAGTACCGGGATGTTCCAAATACTACTGATGGTGAGTGTTTACCAGTGCCCCGATTGGGGATAAAGAACAAGAAAGACAAGCGTGGGTGCCGATACTGGTGTGGTGGTGTAAACAGGACCTGTGCCAAGGCGCGTCGCGGTATGTGGTGGTTGAAAACCCTGGAAGGGGGGATCCGCTAAGGCCGGCCGTCAGTCTCACCGATAGCCCCATCTACTGTTATTAGGCCCCTTCTCACCACGTCATGGCTGCAATGCGTGAAAACCTCAGCGACATCGATCTAGAGAGATGCAGCCCTTACAATCAATCATGGATGGAGCTATAAGTGTCAAAAATCATAATAGACTATAAGATCCTCATAGATTCCCTGGGTTGCCGAGGCGCAATGCCAGGAGTTCCAGACGAGGTCAACCAGATATCACGATGCGCTTCATGTCCACAAGCTTCAAATGAAACAATATGATTATGAATGAGAAGAGAAAAGACTGCTCTACAGTCTGATAGTAATTAATTGATGTGAAAATTAACGCTGTGCTCCGAAACGTAATATCAAATGGGCGTCTAAGTCGAGGCTCCTTGGACCTCTGGACCTACCTTTAACTGTCCACTGTATAGACATTGATAAGTCTAGATAAAATCAGAAAATTAGGATCAAGGGAAGACATATGAGTACTCATTCTGTTGCCCCGAGGAAGGCGATTCGAACGAGTACAGAAATGTGCGCAGAAGAGGCGGCGGTGATGGATGAGGGCCAAAGGGTCGTGACGATGGGGTAGGTAGGGCGGTTGACGGTAGGAGAGGGTTTGAGGTGGACAAGACTTTGAGGGCCGTCCTAAATAAGCCCAAATAAGCCAGAGACTCCACCAGGCGGGAGCAAACCACCCAATGACTGCGGCGAAAAGGTGCCGTCATCCCCGGGCCTGGACACCCTGGCAGTCGAACCCCTGGCGTCAAGGGTGGGCTCAGAATGCGTGGACGGTCAAGGTTTAGCAACTTAACAAGTGACACTAACCCGTCACTCGATCCAGCCCGCGCAGGCGGCAGACAACCCTACCTCATCAAGTACCACCAGCGACGGGCTCTGCGTTTTCACCTCGTCTTCTGCCTTGTCTAACACCACAGAGGTACAAACTCAACTAGGGTAGTATACTAGTGGAGGACAGGACACTCCCGACCCTCTGCTTGACCTACCGCATAAAGCCATTCTTCACTTGTAATTATTTTAGTCCGCCTCCTCCTCCTCCTCTCCGACCACTTCCCTTTCTCCCTCACTTACCACCACCTACCCTCCCTCTGCGCCCTCACCGGCTGACGAAATCTCTTTCTCGTCCAAACCACCATCCCCAACCACGACCACGCTCTCTGCGCGGACCATCATTCTTCTCTGTCAGCCTTAGCAGCAAACGTCCGGAGCTGCGCTTCATGTCTCCGACGCGACGGAACCCGTTGACCGCGTATCGGACTTGATTCGGGAGCCTCACCCTAATTGTATGTAGTCGTAGATCAACCACAAGACCCTTCATCTGCCTCGCGACTCCCTCGCGATTTATTCGGACTCAATTTTACACTCACCTATGTGCCACAAACACTTAACCCATAATCATTACCACTACCACTTTGTCTTTCTTCCAGACACGAGAAAGACTCTGCGGGGCCACCCTTAGCAGATGTGAAGCCGTTCACCTCTGCTCAACACAGAAGAAAGGACGACTGACCCAGCAAGACTTTTAGGCCGTTCGCTCCTACTCTCTCTTCCCTGGATCTCATTCACTCATCGCTCTTTCTACTTGTGTTGCCTTTGTGAGCTCTGATTAGCCGTGATTTCTCCCCAAGATGGTAAGCTATATATGACCAGACGGCTTTCTTCAATGGGGTTAGCCCTAACTTTGCATGTTCAATAGGTTTTATACAAGCGCAAGCCGGTGCAGTTCCTCCAGGAACCCCACCTCCACGATGAGAGCTCCGAGGTAACCCTTATTTACTTGTAGAGCTTGCAAAGCTTTTCTTCTGCCTACTAACTTACACCACCTTAGGTCTGGCATATCCCACAGACAGGAGAGGTCTTCAACTCCTACGACGACTATCTGACTCGGTGCGCCTCTTTCTCTTTCTGTTCCTGAAGTAACTTGGATGTACTGACTTGGGATATCATGCAGCATGGACTTTTACAACCAGGTTTGTACTTTGACGGGGCAGTATTGAAGCAAACTGGGAGTTTCTAATGTCGAATGCGCCTATAGAAAAGATTCATCTGTCAAATCACTGGACACTCCGGCATGTCTTTCTTCGAAGCGCTCAAAAGCGAGGTAACTAGCTATTATTGTCTTGAAAAGCTCACATCAAGGTATCTCTAACTAGGCATATAGCTTGCGGGCGCCGAAGAAGTCGAACAGGCCTTCCCCGAAGCCCTAAAAGGCCCTGTCCTCCGTCGCGTTAATTTCCAGACCATTTCCCGAATCGACACGTTGGTGGACATGGTGTACGACGAGTTCAAGAACGACTATTACCCCGGCGAAGTGGTCACAATCCAACTTGCTTCAGGTGAAAGATGTACAGGAATCGTCAGAGACAAGGCTAGGTTGGGAAGCAAGGTTCTACCCGACGGCACACTCACGCAACCCTTTTCGCGATACTCCACGAGCATAGACGGTCGACCGGACGAAGAAGCCCAGGTCGATAGCGAACACATTACCCGAGATCGTAAGATCTTCACCAAGATGATTTTGCGCTCCTTCATCAAGAAGACTGTTACGCGCGAGGCTTGGAACGGAGCCCCTTGGCTCGTGAAGCATGACGTGGCTGCGCAATACCATATCGACACTCGCGTTCCTCCCCATCTGCGTTACGATAGCAAGCTGCTCGAGCGCAAACAACATGCAGCCCAGAAACGTGCTTTGCATCCTCAGGGCGGGCTACAAGATATGAATGGACATGCTATCAATGGATATGGCATGGGCCCCATCCGAGGGCCAAGTGGAGGGCCCGTTCGATTGCCCGAGTTGAAACCTGCGCCTAAGGGGCATAAGATGCACAGAGGCCATCACCACGAGCAACTCCACCCAAACCCCTTCGGTAGAGGTGGTCCGGGCCAATTGCTGCCACGTGACCACGGCGCATTCCCATCTACTCCAGGTAACCATCCTTTCAACTATCCAGTCCCCTTGCGACAGAGTGCGCCTCCTGTTCAGGCGATCGTGGCAAAACCGGAGCCCCCTCCACCCCCTCCGCCGCCGCCCAAGTACCCTATTGAGGATCTCCAACTGGAACCACGGGAAGATATTGTACGACCTGCTCTGCACTTCATTTCTCACGATACTCCAGATGGTGTTGTTGACACCAATATGCGTAATGAGAACATTGATATGAATTCTGTCGGTCCGCTGCTTGAGACTTGGGATACACTAAATGTCTACTGCGAGATATTCAAGCTGGACTCCTTCACTTTCGACGACTATGTCCAGGCTCTCGAGGTGGCCACCATCGACAATCCTTGCCAGCTGTTTACGGAGATCCATTGCGCTGTTCTGAAGCAGATCGTTGGTTCCGAGCAGGATGGTGGCAAGCTGCAGGTAAACTTGCCGGATTGGGATGACGAGGATGACGAGGAAGAGGAAGAAGCAGAGGAAGAGACCGCCGTCGCCACACCTACCCCCGAGCCCGAGCCCAGACGCTCCGGCCGTGCAACCAGAAGCAGTCTTGCGAAGTTGGAGGCAGAAAAACTTAAAGCTGAAGCCGAGGCCGCTGAGAAGGAGAAAGAACCTGAAGTTATTTTGAAACATCGTGCAGCTGAATTATCCTCGGACTTCCAATGGATCGAGGAACTCAAGAAACGCAACTTTCAGAATGGCGGGTGGGAGATGATCATGGTTGGCTTATTATACCAGCTTTCCAAGAACCCGCGGAAGACCGAGGCATGTGAAGAAATACTTCAGCATCTCTGCACACCTGAGCAAGAGCCTACAATCGAGACTATCCGCGAACAATATTCTACGATGGATCTCAACCTTCGAGTTTCCGCTATTCAGATTATCTGCATGCTCACCATGGAGACAAAGGCCGTGCGTGGCTATATGGAAGATTGCGCGGAGACTATGACGCAATATCGCAAAGAGAAAATTGAGTGGCAGCGCAATCGAAAGCAAGCGTAGGTTATAAGTCTTGTGCTTCACGGTTTTGTTGTTGTTATAATACTAACCGGATTTTCATTTGTAGTCTCGAGGAACTCAAAACTCTCAACGACCAGCGCAGGATCCTCCTTCCAGACAACATGCCACCCTCTCCACCCGCTGAGGGCGAAGATGGTGCAAAGACTGATGGCGATGTGAAGATGGGCGGCACTGATGATACTCCGGACGAACCTAGTGAGGATGCTGACGATAGTGACGAATCTGTTCAAGCTCGTCGTGGCCGTCGAAGAGGCGGTGATCGAGCCGCAGAACGCCAAAAGAAGCGGAAGCGTGAGGAGCTGGAGCGCAAGAAGGAAGCGGAGATCGCTGCAAAGGCCCCTAAACAATCTAAGCAGTTCCTGAAGGTTCTCAAGGATATCCAGAAGAAGGACGATTATATCAAGCAATGCGAAGACGAAGTTGCTACTCTCGACAACGATCTTCGCGAGGCTGACTGTGCTCGCACGCGTGTCATTGGCAAGGACCGATTCTGGAATCGATATTACTGGTTTGAGCGCAATGGCATGCCATACAGCGGATTGCCCAACAGCTCGACAGCAGATGCCGGATATGCCAATGGTTGTATCTGGATTCAAGGACCCGACGACATCGAACGCGAGGGATATATCGACCTCGATGCCAAGGCCCAGGAGGAGTACAAGGCTAAGTTCAAGATGACAATTCCTAAGAGGAAGAAGTTGGAGGAAGGCCGCACCAGCGTGTACAACGCCAGGCAGTGGGGCTATTACTCCGAACCCGAGCAGGTGGACCAGCTCCTGAACTGGCTCGACGGACGCGGATTCAATGAAACCAAGTTGCGCAAGGAGCTGCTCGGCTACAAAGACAAGATCGTCGCGGGTATGGAGGCAAGGAAGGCGTATCTCGCCCTTGCTGAAGAGGACAAGGAGAAAGAAGCCGAGGAGAGGAAAGAGAAGAAGTCTGATTCTAAGCGCATGAGCACCCGCACGAAGAAGGAACCGAGCGTTGAACCACAGCGTTACCGTTGTATGGACTGGATCAACACGATGGCGCTTGAGGAACTGGGACACATCCACTCTGAGCCGCCGCCACCCCCGAAGACGAGAAAGGGCGGTAGGAAGAGTCGGGGTTGAGCACCAAGGTTCCCCGACTGACATGAGATAACGACGACACGCTTTTACTTCCCCGCTCTATGAGAATGGGGAGCGACACAAGGACCATAGACGGCGTAGGCGTTCTGTTTTTACGGGGTTCTGTTGTCGGTTCTTCTGTTCTAGGGAGGGGTGTGGGAGTCTGTCCTAAAAGTGCCTAAAAGTTGGGTGCATGGTAGGGGAAGTGCATTATGAAAACACACAGGGTGCATGGATGGAGTTTCTTTAGATGGATAGAGGGGATTGTACTTTAGGGTGCTTTTGTGACTTCTGACTTCGCGGTTCTTGAGGCTGTGTGAGGGGTGAGGTTTCGAGGGGCCCTTAGTGTATGATTAGGGGGTGTTGTTAGGTGCCCTTAGGGGTAATATACGGGTACTTGTACTGGCTTATGTTTCTGTGTGTCTTTGTGGGTATGTGAGTGTGAAAGTCACGGAAAGAGAGAGAGAGAGAGAGAGATTGTGTGTGTGTGTGCCTGTGATAGGGGTTGACCCGAACACTGACACTGACTTGATGGCGGTTGCATGTTGACGTTAGGCGAGTATACTGTTCTGCTATATGAACGGGCTATTACCACTGGAATGCACGTTAGACAATGCCGGTGATGATATGGTACTGAAAGCCAGTGCTTAGTTCGTTGGTAATACTGGTGATTAGGGGCTTGATTATTCGGAAGGCCATTTTATCGCGGGTTTTGCGATTGACTACATTCGGCTAGTCTCAAGTAAGGTACCTTAGCTACGATGGACTTTGAAGCTTGTTGTCACGGTCACGGCCACGGTACTTAACACAGTAAGCATCTCCGTCCCAACACAGTAGCCAGAGTTGGACTTCTTGGTTGTGCTGGCGATGTTGAGAGGCAGCGTGTTGAACTGGTTGTCAAATCCTATACAAGGCATCCGCAGATTGTCCTTCGGATATTGACGAAGAAGAGCAAGTCTTTAAAGGAAAGACCCGTGGACGCTGGAACGCAAGTGAAGAGGAAAATCACCTCTGCGGTAACTAGAACTTGTCCATCATCAATTTACGGTCCGTGATTTCTCTCCAGGTTGAAAAAAGCATCGTTGTAGGTGATTGTGTTTGTTTGAGGAATGATACTGAGATCCCTCATGTCTCTCTCATACTCGTCGTATCCTCCGTACTTCAGGATATCCTCGTTGACACGTACTGTGTTGGCGATGGTTTATCTGATTCTGAAGCTCTAGAACATGATGCTGTTCTCGCGTTTGCTGTTGGTGCTATTGCTGCAGTTGCAGTTGCAGTTGCTGGTAGAGACCGAGTACAAGCCATTGTCGACCTTCAGCAATGGGACGCCCCATATGTCGTTCACGAAAAGCGCAGTCCTACAGGCCAGCGGCTTAGCATCGAGGACTTGTTGAACCCCCTAAGCATTCATCACACTCGACCTCGGGACGCCCCTTTTTATTTTAGAAAAAAAAAAACAGTTTACTTTATACTATAAGGGGCGAAGCTTTTATTTTTTATATACTTAATATGCTGAACTATTTGTGAAGCGTACTTTTGTACCCATATGTGATATTGCGGGTGGCCTGTGAGTGGAGTTTCCAGTGATCCAAGAATTCAGCGTATTGGACGAAACTCAATGCCCACCTGCACCTGCATCCTCCGCCTACTAACGAGCCGCAGGAAATCTGAAGCACGCTTGGGACCATCATGGGGATATCCACCCGCCTACCGGTCTGGCTTCTCTCGGTCCCCGCCAGTCTATTATCACTCCGCGTTCGGAGCGCGTCAAGGCCGACGCTGCCCCGACTTCCACTACTTCTGCCGAGGAGCTCATGTCGCAGATGAAGGAGTTCAACAATGAGGACCCTGCTGATGCTGATGACAAGGAGCTTGAGCCGCGTACTCAGGCCGAAGTGCCCGCCCGCTAACCACTAACAGAAACCACTCACACTCTCCCTGATGAGGTGCTGTTTCAGCTCGTTGATCGATGTGGTGAGACATGCGGGCCCTGAAAAACGTCCCGGAGGGGAACACGATTTCGGACTACAATGGACTTCGTAAACCGATTCGTGAGATTCTACCACGTGTGCGGCTGTTAACCCAAAGGCTTTGCTCGGAGGGCCTGACAGGAGATCCCTGGATGGATGACGGTGTTTCCACGCCCTGGGAAATCATGTAACCTGAGTCGCGCAACATAGTACAATTGAGCCATATGAGCAATTATTGCTATTGTTTCTTATCAGATGGGATGTTGGCTGCAGCAAGGGGCCTCATCAGTGGGACTGGAAATATTGCACGGTTGGGTAACAGGAGTGTTCTCAGTGCTTTCTTGTTCATGTTCATTTAACCTCACCGACGTTAGAAACTACTCCAGTCCTTCGGATAGTGACTTACGAATAGCTCAATACCCGCCTATCTTTGTTGCTTGCGTGTCTCGATCTCAAAAGCATGCGTTCCCGCCTGACAGGACATACATCGTAACCAGCCAGCAACACTGCTCCACAAACGCGAGTCAATGCGTGTCACGAGGTTAAGGACACCGACCCTTGGGACAGCTGCTGCTCCAGGCTTAAATATCGCGGTCCATTTGCTTTCTGTCTCTCTGGCTCTGTCGGGATCTGACTTGCCGACCACGGACCAGGTTTTGCACTCGAAATATTGTATCACCGTGCAGACCGGGATTTAAGAATCCCCTCTTGGCCTTGAGAGTTCAGCTCAGCAACGGTCCATGCTCATATTGCCACTACAATAATGGCGGATCGATGCGCTTAGGACTGTTCCCTCAGCACGCAGCACGCGTATTTATCATCAAATCACATTGGGTGATTAAGAGTTACTGCTACATGTGACGGTGTATCGTTCGTATAGTAGGTAGAAGGGGGGAAAGCCACCAACGTAAAGCCGGCCAACTCGAAACAACGACCTTCGCGGACCTATTACCCTTCGATGAGGAGCTTTGCATCCCACACTCATGATACGCAACGAACTACAAGAGCACGAAATATTCTGAGCTGGTACCTGATCATCTAGCCAACTTCCAACATCACAATGCCTGATGGATGCATACCACGATCGGGCCGTTATCGAAAGTTTCGTAATTGACTAATCATGCATGCCTTCCATTAGAAAACCGCTGTCTCACTACTTTTGGGGTCATGCGCATAGGATATGCAGACATTGACTGTCTCAGTGTGTTCCATTCAGGAGTGCTTGTCCAGGCCTTCTGAAACTTTGGCAATCAGGTAAAACACAACCTGTTCAAGACAGTCATCATGTATGCACGAAGCCCAGATCCTTCTTTACCGTGGGCTTTCTGCCGAAGAAATCCAAGCTGGGGACGTCCGTCCTATCGTCGTATATGGTTGGGACCTGAATAGGGAGTTGTAATTCTTTGCCGATCCATCACTCAACATCGGACATAGATTCCAGGCAATTGTCGACCTCCAGCACTCTGGGATCGCCAAAACTTACTGAAAGCTAGGGGGAGACGGTTCAATACGAGTAAGTTAGCCTAAGAAGCTGGAGGGCTATAAGATAAACGAAGAGAGCCCCAGATGGCAACGTGCTGTTGCTAGTGCTGGTATTGGTGCTGCTTCTGCTGTTAGTATATTAGTAGTGGCTAAAAAAAAACAAAAAAAAAAGGGGAAAAACTAAGTACGGCAAAAGGTTTTAAACTTAAGCAAAGTTTTAAACTAGCTTAATTAATAGTTTTTTCGTTTATTTAAATATATTAATATTTTCTAAACAATAGTTTGTTATATTTTGTTTTTTTTTATAAAAGAACATTACGAATTATCCCGACGGGCTAGTCGGATATCCAAAGTATAGGCTCTTTAAGACTAAAGCTATTGCGAGATAAAGGTAAAACGGATTGTTCGCGCGAACCAGATATGTAAAGTAAATGCTATTGCGAGATAAGAGTAAGGCGAACACAACTGTGTCTGAGCAAAACGGATTGTTCTCACGAGTCGGATGTGTGAAGCGAAAGCGTTCTGTAAAACCAAAGCTGTTCGAAATAATGGTTTGCTCCGATCCCCTTTAAGCCACACGCCTTATTACCATATTGGTGCATGACCCATCGCCGGCCTAATCCCCTGGAGATCAATGACCTCTCGGCACATGCGCGAGGCCACATTCCTTGTCATAATGTCTTGATTCAATGGTCTCGCGTAAAGACTGCTAAGAGGGGTCAGAAGAAGAGCACGCGTGCAGCTTGGGTGGCGATCAAGATAGGCTGTACGCAGTGCGCCCGATACCTCTTGCTGGGGAAGATCTAACTGATGGACAGTCTGGAGGCTTTGGGACAATATAGCGGTTATAGCGCGGTTAAGATTAAGGTAAATCACCGCTGTCGTGCGAATAATACTCGAATAACCGTTCTTCTAATCTTTAGTATTCACTCCCGACCAAGCATTCGTTGCCGAAGGGTAGACTTTAGGATCAACTTGGTCTACAAATATCCAGCTTCGAATATGTCCAGCTTAGCTATTGTAAGACCTAATGTGTAACTGTTACGTCGGTAAACGTTATAGATCCGTTTGTACGAGATAAACTTCTATGGAATGCCGACCATTTGTGCGTAGAGGCGACTTACTTGGCAGGCCGCGGCGCTTTTCCTTGTTTTTCTTGCTCGGTTGGGGCCGTCTTTTCCCATGGAATAGGATATAGACAATCTTTTCATCTGCGGATTATAATCGATTGGATGTTAGAACAGAAGTTCCGATTGAGTATGTTTGCCTGAGGTATTCGTTATCGTTGTCCAGTTCTACAATATTAAGCAGATCTGTGAAGTCACATAACGAATCGAAGGTTGCAACGGGCGAGAATACTAGGGATTAGGAGGTTGATTATCCGACAGATTATTTGTTGGGTTGCCGTCCGCGTTCTCCTTTGCTTGGCTATGACGGACGCCACATCTAAGTGAGGTTGCAGGTACGGAGCGAGGGACCCTTTGCCAGGAACGTAGGCGCCGCTCTAGGATGGCGATGGATGAAGAGGTGGGAATACTCCTTAGGCCTAGGACGAGGCCTAAGTCTTTGAAGATATATCATGACTCCCCCTTATATACTGGTGACCAACACTTAATGGAGAGGCGATGAAAAAATTCCTGCACGCCTACATATGCTTCCATATTTGGCGGCAATAGGGTGGTATAAGTACACCTTATTACCATCCACAGCTATTCTGGGCGCGTTGTTGTTAGTCTTTCCTCTCCCTAGCCTGTAAAGATCTGAGTACTGACGGTAGCAAATGTTGAGTTCCATCGTTGCGCGACCGGACATAATCGCGCGTTCTAGATGGGAAACCATGGCGTCTGCTCCAAAGAGTCGCTTGACGTCAGGGTGGCAAGTCGAGGAGATCCGTTCTTTGTGCCGTTTTTCCCCCGATAATACAAAGCTTGACTGGTAGGTCGCAGCTTGATGATGCCGACACATGACGCCCAATTTCTTAAGTGAAAGTCTTTGATGACCTCCGACTGAAAAACCCGAGAACTGTTGCAATAGGGGCTGCAAAAGGGTGTAGCTTATTCAGCCTAGGAGTGGGTATACTCCAAGGCATATAGCGTATACTAGATAGACACACTTACACATAACTTTTCAGATCAGCATCGCCTTCGGCGATGAATACACACAGTCATTACAGTACTTTATGACCTTCTTTTGTTACGATCAGTTGATTGCCCATATAAGTGATACCGTACGGTACCAGATTCATTCATTATCAGTGTTATATATACCATGTTTTTTCATCTTTTCCACTGTCAAGTCGCAGAGAACACCATGGCCAAGGGCAGAGAGCTCCTTAAGACGTTGGACAGCACTTGCGGAAACTGAAGAATCAAGAGCCTCACTCCAGAAGAGATCGCAGCCGGCATTGACACAAGCCGGCCGCCAAGGCGTAAAGCCGTTGCGAGATTGAACCTCCATCCTCGTTCATGGGTGAGATTACAACCTCAGTAATACAACCCCTCGTCAGACCACGGTCTACAAGGCCACAGCAGGGACGAGATTCCTACGAGAAAGGATGCATCAGGTTCACTCCGACGCGCGAAGAAGCTTTGCCACATGTACCACTTCACCGACATCACAATGGTTTTCACTACCGTCACGGGAAAAAACGGCACGAATCCCCCTGGCACACGTGTAGGGAACACGTTGCCATCTCGGGCTGCGATCAATGTAATATATCCTTAATGATCTGTCTTCGCCTATCAAATCCCCACCTCTTTCAGGCAAACTTGCTTGTATTAACCCGGATCTTGCTTAGCCCAGGAGACCCCCACATGATGCCAGAGGTCTTGATTATGCCCTTTGTGGTAGAGACGACAGCTTGTCCAGGTCATCCTGGAGACTTTGAATTATGAGTTTTCGTTACCTGCACGGAGATTTGAACATTAGCATTCGAGACGGATATGCGTACATAGGCGGGACGTCGACAGAATCTCGAGCGTGATTCAAAAGGCCAGAGCACGCGAGGCAGATATGGCCCCCGACTCTGGTGCTTCGATGTTCAAAAGTAGCTGGATGATCAGGTGCCAGCTCGACCACTCCGTGCTCTTGTAGTTCGTTGCGTATCATGAGTGTGGGATGCAAAGCTTCCTCGTCGCGAACAATCCGTTTTACCTTTATCTCGCAATAGCTTTGGTCTTAGAGAGCCTATACTTTGAAAATCCGACTCGCCCGTCGGGATAATTCGTAATATGTTTTTATTAAAAAAACAAAATATAACAAACTATTGTTTTAAAAATATTAATATATTTAAATAAACGAAAAAACTATTAATTAAGCTAGTTTAAAACTGTGTTTAAGTTTAACATCTTTTGCCGTACTTAGTCTTTCCTTTCTTTTTTTCTTTGTTTTATTTTTTAGCCATTACTAATATACTAACAGCAGAAGCAGCACCAATACCAGCACTAGAAACAGCACTATACCCGCCGTTACGGACGCCGTATGCCCCGCAAGCAGCACCGCCGTTTCCGGTGTGTCCTCCGCTGCCGCTGACGCTGCCGCCTCTCCGGCCGCCGACACTTTCGTATGTGGCACCTGTGTATATGACAAAGCATGTTTCTGAAGGCCAGGGACTGAACTTAGAGGCAGTGAGGTTGCTTCTCACGACCCATGAACCCAATCCATTCATCTTCTCAGAGTCAGCCAGTTGAACCAAGTATCCGGACCATGCGTACTTCAAGCCCTCATTTTCCCCCTTACGACGAGTATGTATTCAAGGTCTCTCACAGTGCCGTCTACCCCTCCGCGGGCCCATGCCGGGAACGCCCCGCCACAAGCTTGCAAGTCCAGGGAGACTACTAGCGACCCATGCTCACGATCTGGATCCCAGACTTTCTCGGACCGCGTGTCGGCCGCAATAACGCCCTCGATATTGAGCAGCTCCAAGAGCATCTCGACTTCCAAGCATACATCCAGCAACAGTTGGATATTGAGAACAACGTCTAGAAAGCGAATGAGATCTCGCGCGAGCCCCAGCGCGGCGAGGGTTCATGCCCACTTGGAAAGTAAGGTGGTCGGGTGATGGGAAGCGGCTTAAGGAGAGTCACAGATTTGCGTCATTTCTCTACCTTGAGACAGCCCTGTTTTCCTCTAAAGTCAGGGCAGCCCCAATTGGCTGAAGTTGAAACAGGTTGGATGGATGCTTTTGCTGACAGGTAGAAAGCAGAAGGGAGATTGTTTTGACGGCGGAAGTGTTGTTAAGGATGGGAGTGGGATGGTGTTGATCCTAGCGGGATCACTAATGAAAAAGAGATTGAAACATAGCGAATGTACTATATATATCTATAATGGCTGATATGACTTGTAGAGGTAGCTTATTTCATATTAATGGCATCTGACAATGTTCCACGGTCTTAACACTTGCGACCCAGCAATAGAGAATTCATCAAAGTTCTATCCGGATAAGCATCTAGTGTAGGTGACGGATAAACATTAGAACTACAGGGCTATAGATTAAGTCTGATACATCGAATTATACCTGACTACTGTAATAAGGGCTGCGAAAAGGGGTCTAGGACTAGCTTAGTCAGCTAAAAGAAGGGTATACTCCAAGTCATATAACAAGAACTAGATAGTCACTGGAACACATACAACTATCGACGACAGCATAATTAGCTGCGATGAATATACACAGTCTTTACAGTACTTTATGACCCTTTTTTGCTATGATCAGTAGATTGCCCATGTCGGTGATACCGTATGATACCAGATTTACTCATTATTAGTGTTGTATTTACTATGTTTCTTCCTCTTTTGTAGCAAGTTGATCGACGTTAGTGGGCCGGCCAAATTGGAATGGTATGATATCTCGGTACGTGGCAGTATCGGGGTACTCGACTGATCGTATATCCTTTGTGTCTTTTTTATGATATGTGCGTTTAAGAGATAGGTCGGCAAGCTTGATTGTGATGGCTTTGCGTTCTCCTATTTACATAGAATCAGGGTTAAATTTTAGTATAGTATTAATATTAAATTAAGATAATATGTCGATGTCGTTTTTATTAAGTTGTTTATTATGACTAACACCGTAGATAGCTGCCGACTTTTAAAGGAAGCGTTTAATATTAGCTATTTCGAAAGCTTGATTATTTTTTACTTAAAACAGTGCATTATGGTTAAGCAGCAGACAGTATATGTAATATGTTGTTAAAAACCCGCAAATCTACTTATTTGCATTTTGTCGAAAGTATGGAGCTATAACGATTTAGGTCGGCTTATTAACGTCGATTAATTTGTTATAGTAATAGTCTGTCGATAGATCTTTGCCTTATATGTTTAGCTGTATAATATATATCGATAAGTAGTAAACAGGCCTATACTTTTTGTTGCCTTAATTTAATAGCGAGGTTAGAAGGATTACCACGATTAATGTAAAATCGTACAAAATGTTATAAAAGAACGTAAGAAAAAGGAGGCTATTATTTAATATATATAGCGCGGATTAAAATAAACGAGATAGACGTAGAATTTAAAGCTTTTTTAATAATTTAAGTTTAAGGGCAAATATTTAAAGTTTTTTTTTAGGACTAATTAAACGTTTGTTTTAGTTATTTGCGATGATTTTTTATATTTTGTTTTGTTTTTTTGCGTTGTTTTTCGATAATATTTATTAGGGGACGACTTTATATTATTTAAGGAAGATTGTAATAAGGGCTGCGAAAAAAGGTCTAGGACTAGCTTAGTTAATTAAACAAAAAGTATATTTTAAATTATATAACAAAAATTAAATAGTTACTAGAATATATATAACTATTAACGATAGCACAATTAGCTACGATGAATATACCCAGTTTTTATAACATGAGGCCCCGCTAGGCGGTGCTAGGTCCCAAATTTTAAGGCCTATCCCTTTAATTGCGACTCTAACTACAGTACGGCCAAAACTTTAGCCCGGCAAGGGTTCAACCAACCAAATCCTATATTTATAATATATATGCTGCACTACCTATTTTAGCCTATAGTAGATGTTACTATATAATTTGCGATTATATAACGTAACCTTATATACGTTATATTTATATTTCGTTTACGGTAGCCGAGAATTACTCCTTTTTATATTTAATACGCGTTGTTTTTTACTTATTTTAAAGCTAAAACAAGTTTTGTAAAAGCTTATTTTTCGTTTTTTTACTATAATATATTAATTTAAAAGTATTTTAAAGGCTCTTTTTATTAAGTATCCTTTTTTACTTTTATTAGCTACTATATTGTAAACATTAAAAAAAGCTTTATAAATTGCGATTTTTTATATTTTTTAAGTTTTATAAAAGTTTTCGTTAAATAGTTTAATAGTTTAGCGTTATAAGTAATACGTATTAATTAATATAGCTTTTAAAATAAAGCGTAAAAAAAAACACTAATTACAATAACGTTTAATACGATATTTTTAAATAAAATAAACTTTTAATTAGTTATTTATATTAACGTAATATATATACTTATTGTACGTAGCGCTTTAAGCCGGTAAATAAACGATTTTTCGGTAATTAAAAAGGCCGAATACGTAACTAGCCTTTTTCGTACGTGGTTTTTTCCTGAAAAAAAGTATAGGGGGTTTAAAGCCTAAATATATAGTCGATATAGCTAGTATAATAGCGAAGTCTTTATACGCAAAGTTCTAGATTTTTTTTTCGAGGTTTAAAGTTATTTTTAAAAACTTTTAACGTATTTTATCGTTTTTATTACCTTTTTTCTAAACAATGAAATTTTTGTTAATACTAAACGTAATACGGGCCGTATTTATAATACCGATTTTAAAATAGTCGCAAAAATAATAAAAAAGATTTTAAAAAGTAAATAAGTTATTAAAAAAAACGTGGTACGGCTAATTTTTCAAGCTCCGAAAAAAGGTTACTACTATTTAAAATAACGTTAAAATTGGTTAAAAATAACGTTAAAAATACCGAAATCGATAACTTTATTTATTAAATATTATTAAAGCTTTTTAAAGCTTTTTTTGCTACTGTAATATTTTTTAAAAAACGTTTTCGTTTTTAACTTAATAATAACTTAGTAAAATAAAAGATATTAACTAGACCGACGGCGTAAAAATGCTATATTTAGTATAAAATATACTTAAAAATAGCCAAGACTTAGATTTTAAAGCCTTTTAAATAAGGCTTGTTTTTTATCGTAGTGTTAGTTTTTAATAATTTTTTAAAAAAGCATATAGCTTTATTAATAATTATTTTAAAAGAAATAATTTTTAGCAAATCTTTCGACGTTTTTTATATATAAAAATCGACTTTTTAAACTTTTAAATACGGTAATAATACGTTAAAATCGATATTTTTAAAGTCGAAAAGGTCTTAAGTACGAAAAAATCGAAAAATAGCCTATTAGCAGTTTCGATTAATATACTACGAAAAACGGTGCTCCGGGACGTAAAAATCGGTAACTTAATAATCAATAACGTCGATTTTACTATAGATTCTTATATAGATTAAAAAAGCTAAAAAGACGTATATTTTAGTTTTTATAACGCGATTTAAGGCTTTATTTCGATTTTGGAAAAAGTTAGCGGGCTATATTTTGGCTATTTCGAAGTAGGCTATCTATTTTTAAATTAATTACTGTAGAAAAAACAGCAAAAACAAGCCTAAAAAAGTATTTAAAAGTCTTTTCGTACGTAACAAACAGCTTAGTAATAGCTAAAATAGCCGGAAGTTAGTTAGGTTTAAAATATAAATACTTAGTAGCACATTAAATACGTAAGTCTTTAAATTAATTTTTATTGTTAATTTTTTTAATTGCTATATAGTTTTTTGTCGTAATTAAATTAAAAAAACTTTGCTAATACGGCTAAAATATACGCTTTGCAATAAATCAATCCTAATTATCATTAAACGCGTAATAATAGTATTTTCGTAAAACAAAACAAAGCCTCTAGATAATTTGCATTACGTACTATATATATACTAAAGCCTAACCAAGGAGGTAGTGAAGACGTTAGGGGTAAAACTTATAACTGTAGTTGGAGTCGCAATTAAAGGGATAACACCTCTTTTAGCCACCACAGCCACACTTCTAGGCCCTGCAGCGATAACAAGGCCTACAGCGATAAGGCCCTGCAGCACCTCCAGCACCTCCAGCACCCCTTTGCAGCCACACTCTAGCCACACCGGGACCGCCGGGGCCGCAGGGTCCCTTAATCAACTAAGCCACATATCTACAGTGCGTAAGCCACTGCCAGGTGGCCTCCGTGCGCGCTTCGGTTCGCTGCCGCTCACCTCAGCGCGCCCTGCGGCCCCTTGTGACGTGGCTGGAGTGTGGCTAAAGGGGGTACTAGAGGTGCCGAAAGTGCTGCAGGCCTTATCGCTGTAGGGCCTGTTATCGCTGCAGGGCCTGTCATCACTGTAGGGCCTTATCGCTACAAGGCCTATAGCTGCAGCCAATCAGAGGCCAGCATTTTTTAGGACCGAAAAGAAAATGACCCACATTGTAAGACCTGCCCCACTTATCCTGCCTGTCTGAAAAACTTTTTGACCCATATTGGCCTTTCGACGGCTTAGAAGGCCTGAAAACGACTAGGCCCCCCTGCTACGCTAACTATATTAGGTATAGCGCCCCGTAATCGCGGCCTTCTGATTGGCTGCACCTACCTTAACCAGAAAACTCCTTGACCCACATCGTTCCTGCGATCAGATCTAAACAAAGCCCTTAAATTAAAATTTAGGCATATTTTATAACTTTTTTTTACTATGATTAGTAGATTACCCATATTGGTAATACTATACGATACCAGATTTACTCATTATTAGTGTTATATTTACTATATTTCTTCCTCTTTTTTACTACGAGAGTTGTACTCCTTCTGTCTTAATCGTGCGGAGTAAGTCATACCTGCGTTTCTTTCTGCGGATGAAGGCCATCCCGGCGCCCCTCGAATTCCTTGTTTCGGCCAAATGCCTTGGTATGCGGTTTGTTTTCCTAAAATACCAGGTCACGTACTTAGCAGCAGTTGTTTACGCTGTTTAGTGTTCTTTGAGCCATCGTTTGCGGATCTGAGTCTTGCGTCGATCGATCACGTTACGGAGGGCATAGCAGCCGTGATGTCGCTTCACAAAGTGTTCAGAATACAATGTCAAAGTAATTAACGGTCTGTGTCAGCTGATGACACGACGCACCACGTCGAAGTTCGAGAGGACTCTCTTCCCCAAGTCCGACGAGTTAGTGAGCTATTCGGACGCGATTGCAACCTCCCAAGGATATACATGACTATAGTCTCTAGTATAAAGGGGCACTAATGGTATGAAACAGCACTAAAACCCACGTATCATCATGGTAGGCTACGTAATAGTAATTTAAATTTGTTATAACTGTGCTGCAGCTAGATTATCGCGAACCGCTTGACCGATCAACCGAGATGAAGGAGACATGGGGATCAAGCCTTAGACTCGCTGCTCGCATCTCGCCGAGAAAGCGTCCTACTGATTCTTCGATCTAAGGTGAGCTTAAAGAGGAGTGTACCTTGCGTAAATTTGTGGCAAGGGCACAATGGAATAATTGGAAGGCATAATCCTTCTGAGAACCTCGGCTGCAAATGTCTTCACACTGTCAGGGCTTTTATGTGTCGAAGCATTTGGTTCCCATTGAAGATAAGCCTTAAGCTCTGGCTTTTTATCGCTTGCTTCTGGTCGCACAGAAATCTTGGCCGTGCATTCCTTGGACCTTGTGGCTCGGGCTGTATTATAATCCCCCAATGTCGGTCTATCATGTTCAAGCCAGCGTAAATTGTTGGAGATTCTTTCATTGCCACGAATCACGGTGTTCTGGGAACCAGTTGCAGCCACTCACATACACAGATTTAAGCAAGAATCCATATCCTTTTGCAATAGCCGGGTACCTAATGCGAGAAGGATGAACAGCGTGGATCAGAGACTAGAAGACTCATTACGCGATACACTATATTTTATGTCATCTGCGACATACCTCGTGGTGAGCCAATGCGCAGTTGATTCAGGTGTTCAATACGAAGAATCTTGATCTATATGCTATAGCGACTAGCACTGTTTTGCGGTAATTGTCTTCTGGCAAGGCTTTAAGTGGCACCTCCATGTGTTGTCGATCAGCTGTTCAGGTTTCATTTTTATTGCTTACTCGTTATCTGGACGGAATGTTTCTTAACAACTAAAGGCTAAGGTAAAGCATTATTGACCTGGTATTACAAAACCAGTCTTTCATCATTTAGACACCGAGGGTAAGGCTTTCCCTCCATATTGATATCTCTTTATGCTTAACAGTCGTCGAAAAGTAATTACTAATTAGTAGAAATATATCTGAAACTCCAGCTAATCACAGGTTAAATATCGACTATCACTTTTTTACTTATAAAAAAGCCTTGAAAAGCATTAAAGAAGTTATAGTCGTAAACTTTAAATGATTAAAGAGTTATATTAAATAAACAAGCAACTACTCCCTCCCATTCAACGTCTTATCATTTTACTATTTAAAACACCTTTCGATTTTAATCGATAATCACAATATAAAACGACGCCATCGCGTCTCCGGCATTTGCTTGTTCGTTCCGCTATAAAATATCATTACCATGTCCGTCATAAGTCAATTTTGAGGAGAAGTTGTATATAACAGCGCGGCAACCCCCAATTCGAAAATTTCTCTTAGTGGTTACTCTTGCGGCTTACTAGAAAAAGCACAGGAGGGTATTACAGCAACCTACATAATGGCTCCGATGAACATCAAAAAGGTCTTTAAGGTCCACCACACAAAGCTCCCGGTCCTGGCAAACAGAAGCGTTCCTTCATCAGAGGCCCAGCCTGTGTTGTACGAGCCTCCCGCTTATGACGAAAGAGAAGAGCCGCATTCATATGAAGAGACAGTCAAGAATATGTCGAAACATCGGAGCGCCTAGCAGCAACTCAGATGCAGATCAAACCAGAGACTCTTTTAGGCCGCTCACGAGACAGGCCTTCTCCTTTCTCACAGAAGACATCTTCACTTGCATAGAATAATTCTTCTGTGTTCACTAGTCAAAGAGCTTATAAAGGAGTGGAGACAAAAATGGCACGAGCTCTTCTTAAAGGCGCTCGTAAAGGCGACGGAAGGCATGGTATGGTTCATTTAATTAGTCTGGAGTGTACTATTTTTTCCTTGTTCATTATTTAGTTCATCGGTTTAACGCGGGCACCCTTAGGAGATATCTTTATGATCTGGCGTTCGAAGTATCTTTAATTAAAAGTTGATTAGCAGATTTAATCTATAGATCTCGTAATGATAGCTTAGATTCATGTCGTTTTATAATAAGTATTTAAGAGTAGAAAGGAAATTTCCTAAAAATAATGGAGTTAATAATAATTCTTTAGCCTTGAGTGCAAACTCATTGTCTTCATTATGTCTTTGTTAACTTCAACATCAAAGGCATAAAAACAAAGTAATGGAATTAATATACAAGTTATTAATGAATCCTCCTTAAACTAGTCGCGACGCAATAACGCCAGTAAACTTCGAGCATCAAATAAGAAAACCATGTTCCTGGATAATGGCAAATCTAGCCACTATTGTTGATTTCCCAACTGAACTCCCGATGGCTCGAATGGCTTTGCGAATTGTAGTCCAACATCAACCGCACTATCTTCTCGGTGACGTAAGTTCGTCAGAGAAGAACAATTGGGGACTCGTAGACAGTTCAGTCTCCCGAACGGGCATCTCAACCAGCGGATCGTTTGAGACTTCTGCCGCTGGATTCGGGAGCCCGATCAAAGGCTCGTCTGAGATCTCTCTAACGACTCCCATTCCAGTGGTCTCGTGGAGACCAGTCGCATTAGCGGCTCGCACATCTACCGTCCACGATTTGGGCTGCTTCTGCTCTGTTCGAGCAAGTTCTAGCCTGTCAAGGCGGCGTTTGTAAGATGACCACCCCCCTCACGGGCCACCGCGTACCGCGTCACCCTTGCGACTTACACGGTATATAACCCTGTTCACCACAACACAACCACACATCGTAACTTAACTTATTTTATATTATTATTTTCGTTTTTTTTTAAACGATATTTTATATAGATTAAAAAGCTTGCTTTAAGGCGGCTATTTATAAGGCGTAAAGCGGAGGCAGTGTCTGTTACACATTTAATAAGTAAAATGTTTTTAAAACTATTTTACAGCGCTGTTTTTAAGCCTAGTTTATTAAAAAAGATAAATATTAAAGCTTATAGCATTTATTACTACTTTAAAAAACTAAATTATTAATTTAAGCCGTAAAGCAGTTTAGGCTATGTTAGGAAGTAGACCCACTTATTTAGCTTCCTATATAAAAGAGTTTGCCGTATTTTTTAAAGCACTTAATAAAGGTTTAAACGTATATATATATAGTAGTTATTTTTTTTTCGATCCGGTAAATAATTAAAATCTTATTTTATTATTATTCTATATTTATAAGCGTTTATAGCATTATTTAAAAGCTTTTTTAATTACTACGTTTTTATTTTTATAAAAGTTATAAGCCCGGTTTATAAATAAAATCCGGTACTATTAAACGTATTATAAAATTATTTATTTTTTAAGCCTTAAATTATTATAAGCATTTTTTACGGAAACTTGTATTTTTTAACTTATTATACTTATTATTTAATTTAAAATAGTTATTAATTTTAATAAACCTTATTTAAAGATTTTAATAAACTAGCTTATTTAATATCGTATTTTTTAAAACTTAATAATTAATTTTAATATTTGAAACTAATTTAATATTTCAAAAAACGATTTAAATATAAAACTAATTAAAAATATTCTAGTTTATACTAAAAATAAGTTTTTTTAATATAAGTTTTAAAAACGCGTAAAAGTATTTAAAAAAAAACTTTAGCTTAATACGGCGTTTTTTAAACATAAAAACAAATAAAGCTTATAATAACTAGCTTTAATATTATAAACTTATAATTAATAAATAAGCTATTAAAAGTTAAAACTATATTATAGTATTTAATTAAATCGATAAAACTATAAATTTAAATTATATAAAAAAGGTTAATTTTTATATTTTTAAGAAAATAAATTACGTAATAAATAAAATATCGTACGATTTTTAAAAAAACGGTATAATTTTAATTAATTTAAAACATATAATCGAGTATAAAAATAATATTATAAAATTTTCTAAAATATTAAAACTAAAAAAATATTTATATAGTTATAAGTTATACGTTAAAAAACAGTTTATTAAAATATAAAAACGTTTAAAATTTTGAATATCGAAAAAAAATAAACGTTAAAAACTTTTTTTAATTAATTGCGTATATTATTTTTTATTAAGTTTTTTTTATTATTAATTAACGTATAAATTAGTAAATCGAATTTAGTAAAAAAGTTTAAACGCTTAACGATTTTAATATATGTTTAAAAAAGCTTATTATTTTAAATACTTAATTTAAAAATAAATATAATATTTTTTTATTAGCCGTTATTTTTAAAACTAAAAATGTTTTTCTTTTTTTTTCGAATATTAACTGTTTTAAAATTTATAAAACTTACACGTTAATTAAAATAAAAAACGACAGCCTTAAAACTGTTTTTATAAAAAAAAATAAGCCTTATTATAACTATATTTAAGCATTATAAACGTATTAATTATTTTGTTATATAGTAACGAAAGTTTTATTTAATAATTTAAAACGTATTTTAAACGTTTAAAAATGTTAAAAAATTAAGTCTTAATATAAAAGCTTAAAATAAAAAGCATTTTATATTATTATTAAAAAAACAAAGTTTAAAGACTTAGTATTTAAAATTAAAAATAAAAATATAATTTTATTTAGTAATAAAAATAAAAAACGCGGTAAATTATTTAACTAAAGTTTTTAAAAGTGATCGAGTAGTTAAAGCTCGTTTTAAAACCTATAAAGCAATTAAAATATTAATATAGCTGCAATAATAATTAATCTTTTTATTTTAAAAAAGGCTTTTTATATTTTTATTACTTTTAATATTGCCGTAACCCGTTTTTAAAAAGTACCGTATTTAATATTTATAATATTATATATATTATTAATAACTTAACTTTTTTAAAACCAAGTTTTATTAAAAAGTTTTTTAACGAAAATTAAGTGTTATATAGTATAAGTTTTTATTTATTTAGGTTTTAAAATATACGTATACTTAAAAAAACTTTTAACTTAAAAAAAAACCCGAGGACTACCGATTTGATTTTAATTAACATAGCTTATATTAAAAGCTTTTACGTTAATATTATTTTAAAAAGCTTTTATATTTTATAAAATAAAAACATAGCTATATAAAAAAGATTATATTTTTTATATCGGTAATTTTAATAATAGTAAAATTATTAAATAGCTTATTAAAATAGTTAATATAGTTTTTTTTAAATATAAATTTATTACTTTTTACTTTATTTATAAAAACGACTTAATTTTTGTTATATAATTTCGTAAAATTTTAATAAGTTTAAATAATTTAGTTTTAAGCTCGTTTAAATATAAAAAAAGAAATATAGCCTATTAAAAAACCTTTAATTAAACCGTTATAATATTTTAAAAAAATAATATATTAAAAAAAGTTATTAAAAACTTATAGTAATTAAATAGGCAATTATTTATATAAAAAGTATTAAGCTTATAAGAACTTTATAAGAAAATTATAGAGTTTATATAAAAATAAATGTAAAAAATATCGTATTAAAAAAACTAAAGGAATATTATTTAGGTTAATTTTTTTACCGTATTTTATAAAATTTTTCTAACTTTTTAACAAGCTTTAACCGTTTAAAATAATTATTATTAAAAAAAAAGATATTTAAAAATATTATTTATATATATGTTTTATTATTGTTGAATAGGCTTTGTGCGTATTAAAAGGCAAATATAAGTAACTGTACGATTAATTTATTTATGTTTATTTTTAAAAAAGAAGAAATCCCCGGAAGGGATTCCGTACAAAATATATAAGCTTTTAAAATATCCGACGTACGTATAACTTGCTTACGTCGGCTATCCCGTAACCGTTATACGTAATACTTATTTACGTTAGTTATTTTTTACCCGACGTACGTATTATATACGTATTATTTACTTATATTATATATATTATTTATTTATAACGGTTATTTAATATTTGTTTTGTTTTTATTTATATAAAGCGATTATTCTTTTATATTAAGTAAAAACTTTTTATATAATAATAATTAAATATTAACAACTTTTTTTTACGTAAAATAATTGTTTTTTTTAATACTTTATATATTATATATTAATAACTATTTATTAATATAGCTATATATATATTATACGTTTAATTTTTTATTATCCGAATTATTATTATAGTTATAAACTGTTATAAATTATATCGTTAATAATTTATTTATTTTATACGTAAAAAAATCGTAATAAATATAAAATAATATAACTGTTATTAAATTAAAACTTTTATATATAACGTTAAATGTTTTTATATAATCGAAGTCCTTTTTTTTTTTTTTTATACGTTATAATTTTATTTTATTTTAATAATTCCGTACGATTAAAAACAATCTTTATTTATTTCGTTTTTTTTATTATCGTATAAAATAGCTGCTTTTTTTAACTAAAGCTTTAGTTTTTTAAATCCGAATAATTTTATTTTTTTCGCCGTTATTGCTAGCTAGTTTTTTATTTTTTTTATCGAAGGTTTTACTATTTTAATTAATACGTTTATTATATTTTAGCCGAACTTTTTAAACTTTATAGTTAATAAAATTTAAATTATTAAGCGATAGTATTTTAGCCTGTATTAAATCGTTATCGTTAAGCCTTAAAACCTATTAAATTACCGGTATTTTTAATGTTAATAATATTATGACTTAATATTATTTAATTTTAAATATATATAGTTTTATACGTAATATAGCTATTAACGTACATAATTATATAAGCTTTTATTTTTGCTTTTATTTATTTATATAATACAATTAAAAACGCGCTTTTTACGTAATATTATTTTAAAACATTAATATTTTATACGTTTTAAAGCTTATTAATATATAAAAAAATTACGTTTATATATTATATCGTAATTTATATTTTTACGGTATAATAATATAGTTTTATAGTATTGTCTTTATAATTAAGCTATATAACGCTTATTAGCGTTGTATTAATATAATAGTAATAGCCGGTTATTATATCGATATTCTGTATAAACAATATATATATATTCCGGGTTTTTTTAATAACTTATACGTTAATTATATTTATTATTTTTATTTCGTTTATTATATTTATTATATATAAAATAGTTAACGTTAAAATAATTTGTTTTTAATTAATAATATAAAATAAAAAGTAAATAATACGATGTTTTTATTTTTATAGTTATAAATTAAATTCTTTTTTTTTGTTTTAAATTAATGTTTTAAAAACGTAATATTAAACATATAATTATATTTTATATAATAAAATAATAATTTTTTATACTATTTAAACAAAAAAAAATAGAAATTAATATAATATAAAAAAAGATATATTAAAAAAAAATAAAATACGAATTTATTATTATTAATTTAACCGGTTAATAAATATTTCGATTTATATAACGAATTAATTAAACGTAATTAATTATATAAACGTTTAATTAAAGTTTTTTTTTCGTAAATATGTTTAATAAATTGTTTTTATTATTAATTTATTATATTTTTAAAATTTTACGATTTTTATACGCTTTATATAGTAATATTACGTTAATTATTAGCTGTTTTTCAGTAATCGTTTTTAATTTTATAAAATATTTATATAATAAACGTAAATTAAAACAAATAACTATTAAGATTTAATTTAATTTAAACGTATAAATAATTTATTATAACGTTATATTAAAAGCGATAATATAATTAAAATTAATTATTATATTATATAATTTGTTTATAAATATATTTTTTATAACTTTTTTATATTTTAAAAAATTTTAATATATAATATTGTTATAGATTTCGAAATTATTGTTTATATATATTTTTTAGCTAATACGATTAAAAAACTAAACTGCGATAAAAAATCCGCATTATTTATAAAAAGTTTATCGGTAAAAATAAATAGTTTAATATAAATAAAATTAAGCGGAATAAACCGTAAACCGCGTAATAAGTTTTTTATTTATTATTTTAATCATATATTTAATATTTTAATATATTTGTTTTTTAATTCCGTAATTTATATTACGACGGAAAAATCGTATACTGTTTTAAGTTAATATATTAATATAATATATGTTTTTTTTACGCATTACGTTATATAGTTTTATAACGTTGTATATATAATTAAATTAATTTTTAATACTATAATATTTAGTTTTTTATATAAAAAAATATTTTTATTTTTAAATAAAATTTAACCGTTATTAAATTTTCTTATAACGTTTTATATAAATATAGTTTTTAGTTTTATATAAAATTTTGTTTTTTTTAATTTTTGTTTTTTAGTTTTAAAAATTTTACTATAATAAAGCTAAATATATTATTAGTTTATAATACAGTAATATTAAAACCGTTAAGCTTTTTTTCGGTCGAAAATAAATATAAATCGTATATTAAAATATATATCCTAAGTTTTTATAATAATATATATAATACGTTTTATATTAATATAAGCCTAATTTGGCTAAACTATATAAAAACCGTATAATACGTAATAAAATATTTATTAAATATTTATTCCGAATTTTTTTAGAAGTTATATATAAATAATTTAAATTAATTTATTTATTATTTATATATATATTTATATATTATTTTTAATTTATTTTTTATTTTGTATAACAAAATTAATATAAGGTTTAAAACTAATATAAAGCGTTAATTATTTTATTAAATCGTTAAAAATTAAATAAAATCTTTTTTTTATTTCCGTATTTTTATATAACTATTTTAATTTTTTTATATAAAACAGTTGTTTTATTTTTAATTTGTTATATTAAACATATATTAAAAATATAAAAAACTTTTAATATATTATTAAAATACCGTATAAAAATAAATACGTTTTATATTAATAAGTTATTAATTTTTTTATATCCGATTTTTTAAATAATTTATTAAGTATATTAATTTTTTTATTTTAACGAAATTATATTATAAAAGCAAAATCTGATTTTCTTTTAATAAAAAATATTTATACGATAAAATGTTTTTTTAAACGTTTTTATTTACGTTTTAATAAATTAAAAGCTTATTATAGTTTTTAAAATATAATTTGTAATAAAATATTTTATTATATAATAATATTTTAAGTTTTATATTATTATATAATAATTAATAATACGGCTTAATTTATATATAACGAAATTTTTAGCTATTATTTAAAATTACGTTTTATTTTTTAATTATTACGACTTTAAATAGTTTTTTTAACTGTTTTTTTCGTGTTATATAAATATTTCCGATTATAAAAAAAAGCTAAAAAATATTATATAATAAGCCGTTTTATATATTTATTATACGGTTAATGTTTACTTTTATATATATTTTTTAAATTGTTTTTATAGCTTTTTAAATTGTTTTATTTTTTATATAATATTTAAAAAAAAAAAATTTATTATAATTTTAAAATAAACTTTAAAACTAATAAAATAAATACTAAACTACTTAAACTAGCTATATTATTTAAAGCTTTTACCGCGATTTATAAAATTATATAATCGTTTATTATAATTAAAAGTTTTTATACAAAATATTAAATATATAATAAAATAATTTATATATTTGTTTAATTTTTTAATATTTTAATAAGCTTTAACCGGGATTTTTTTATATAAAGATTTTATTAATTACGTATTATTTTAAAATTTTTAAACAAAAAGCTTTTATTAATATCGTACGTAATTACGTTTAATAGTTTTAATATATATAAATTTAGCACTAATATAATACGTTTTAAGTATTTTACGTAAAAATTTTTTTAAAAACGTAATGGCTTACAATTTTATTTTCACGTTGATTATATATAATATAAGCTTGCCGTTAATATATATAACGTTAATAACTATTTTATAATTAAAAAATAAATCGTTTTTAATTGAAAAATTTAAATCTTTAAAATATTATCACGTATAATTAGTAATAATAATAAATTTGTTTAATTTTATTAAAAACTTTTAAAAAGACGCCGTAGTTTGTTTTTATTAATAAGTTATAAAATTTTTTTACGCGTTAATAACTTGTTTTTTTATATATTTGTTATAGTTCCGTTTTTATAAAATATAAAGTTTATTTTATATAACCGAAATAAAAAAATTTCGTAATTTTATTTTTTAACTATAACGTATAATTTGTTATTTTATACGATTTTGTTTATTAAATTATTATAATACGCTTTTTACCGATTTATATCGTATAACAAAAATAAAAAAAACGTAAAAACGTTAAAAATAAAAAATTAAATTAAATTAATTAGTATATTAATTTTGATTTTTTTAATTAATATTATGTGTTTAATTTTTTTAAATCGTATAAAAGTTTTTTTAAAAATTTAATCGATTTTTATTTTCGGAAATTTTATACGTATATTAATATTTGCAATTTGCCGACAATTATATATATACGGCTTTTATATTTTAAAAAAATATTTAATAAATATTTTTATATAGGTTTTTTATTGGTGCGTATATGCGTACGTCGATATACTGGCTTTGGCACATAAGGTCATTGCTTATATTAGTAGGAGCTGTTAGTTATAAAGCAGCTATTAGCTATATAAAGTACCGTTTTATTAAATCTTAATTTATAACTATTTATAAAAAACCGCTTTTACGCTTTTTATTATTAATTAATAATTATTTTTTATAATCTATATATATTTATAGCTATATTACGTTTATACGGAAAATAGTTTTAATATTAATTAGTGCTTATTATTTTATTTATAAGTATAAATTAGTTAAAAAAAAAGTTTATTATAAGTTATTTTGCCGTATTTAACGTAGCGAATTTTTTTAAATAAATTGTTATTAATAAAAATTAATTACGCGTTTAAATCCTTTGTTTTATCGGACAAACCTAAATAACGCGCGATTATAGTTATTTTTTTATAAATTAATTACGATTTATTACTATAGTTATAATATTTCGTCGCCGTTAAACTTAAGCGTTATATTACGTATTTTAAAGCATTTTATTAGCGCTTTTTGCTTATTATAAACGAACTGCCTAAACTGCCCGATTTATTAATTAAAACTTAAAGTTATATATTTTTAGATTAATTTACTAATTATATTTTTTTATTTTTATTATTATTATATTTTCTAAGCTTTTATTAGCCGTATTTTTGTTATTAAATGCTATATAGTTTATTTAAGAGATTTTAAGAAATTTTAAATTATAAATAGCTTGTTTTAAGTTTAGTATGCTTTATTTTAAAACGTATATTTTAAAAAATTTTTAATTTTTTATTTTCGGGTAGCTTTTAACCGATAACGAAATCTGCAATCTATATTATTTACTTTATAATAATTTAATTAATTTCTTTAAAAGCTTTTTAAAAATAGTACTTATTAATTAAAACCGATTTTTAAAAGTAATAAAACTTAATTTTTAATAAAACTTTAAATTAAATATTCGATTTTGCGTTTTTACGTAATATATATAACGTTTTTAATACGTATTTTTTATTATAATTAACGATTGTACGATATATAATATCGTTATTATAACGCTATATAATAATTTCGGTAAAAGCTTTTTAAAAAGTATAAATAATTTATTATAATTAGATAATAAATAAGGATAAGCGTTTTTAATTAATTTATAAATTTTTTATATTTTTAACGATTTAGCGATTTTATACGTTTATATAAATTTTATCGACCTTAATTTTATTAGTTTTATTATTATCGATATTAATAGTATTTAAAAATATTTATATATAACTATAGTTATTTTATTATATTAATATAGTATTAATAATTTTAATAATAACGGATTTATAAATAAATTTTGTTTTAAATTTTATAATTAAGATTTTAAAATGTTTTTTTAGTTAAAAAGATTTATTAAAGTTTTTAAGAATTTTTTTTAACGTAACGGCGTTTGTTTTAATTTTAATAAATAAAATATTATTGCCGTATTTTTTAACGTTATTATTAAATTTTAAACCAATTTATAAATAATAATAAATATTAAAAAAAAAACTGTTATTAAACCTATAATTTTTAAATTTATTCTTAGTATTAATATATATAAATATTGTTAAATAAAAAAATATAACAATTAGTTCGACGTGAAAAAAAACGGCTAAAAAATAAAACGTTTAAAACTTTTACGATAAAAACGTCGATTTTTTATATTTTAAAAGTTTAAAAGTTTATTCTATAACGGAAAATATAGTTTAACTAACGTAAATAAATTATTATTTAACTTGTTAATAAATAAGTAATAAGTAAAAATAATTTATTATGAAATAAAAAAACGATTTTTATTATAAATACGGATTTTTTTATAAAACTTTTATTATAAGCTTTAAAACTTATAATATTTTTATTTTAAAAGTTAATAGAGCGCACGCTAACAGTAATAAAGCAGCACGATTTATATAAAACGTATAAAATAGGCTTAATAACGTATAAAACGTTATTTAAAATATATAAAACGTAATTTATATATAAACTAAAACGCGCGTAATATATTATACCCGAATTTTATTACATATAAAACTAATGCGGCTAATAATAATATATAATTCGGTAAATTTTAGTACCGTTTTTAAAACTTTTTAACAAATATATTTAAAAAATTACAAATATCGCCGTCGGTTTATATATTTACGTATACGATTTTAAAACGATTTATATATTTAAATAATATTAAAAAATAATTAATAATTAAAACTAATTTATAGTTAGTATATATTAATAATTTTTATTTTTAAAAGTAATTTTAATAAAAATAAACGGCGATTTTTAAACAAATTTATAAAATAATAACAAAAGTTTTTATTATATATAAATAACGCGTATAGTATTTTAAAAAATAAAATCAAAATAATATTAAATATTATATATTTATTAAATATATTTTATAAATAGCTTTACGGCATTTTTTCGAATATTTTAATAAATAAGGTTTAAATATATTTTATTTATAATATTAAACTTTATAACAACTTTAAATTAATATATATAATAGTTAATAAGTATTTTAATATAAAAGTTAATAAAAGTTATTATTTTAACGATTAGACTTTAATTTCGTTTAATAAAATTTAATGTAATAATTTTAAAAAAAAGCTTATAAAAACATTTTAATTGCTATTTAATAAATTATAAACGTATTAACGTATATTTAGTATATAATATATAAACGAAGCTATATTTAAAGATATAGTTATAAAAACATACTAAAATAGACCTAAATTTGTTTTTACTTTTTAAACATTTTTTATAATTATAAAAAGCTTTTTTTACGTTTAAAATTATTATTATAAAACGCGATTAATTTATAAAGCATTTAATATAACTTAATTACGTATTATAGCAAAAATTTTAAAAATAACTACGCCGAAATTTATTACGTAAATTATAAATATACGTTAAATTTTAAAAGCTATAAACAAAGTAACTATAATAACTATAAAAATTATAATAATTACGGCAATAATTTTAATAGTTATTATAATCGGTATATTAATTTATTATAAAATATTTTTACATTATATAGTAATTATTTATTATATAATAATAACTATTAAAACGGCTTATTTAACCGTTATAATAACTATATACGTTTTTGTTTCGTATGTTATAAACTTAACTGCTGCGTATATAAATATATTTTAAAAAAATAAAAACATATTTTAATAAATAATAAATATTTATTAAAACAAACGGGTTTATAATTTAATATTACGTATATTTCGATAAAATTAAACCTAACGATAATAATAAGTTTATTAATAAATATTACAAACGTATTTTAATAATTAAAGCATTATTAAAAAAAAAACGACTATATTATTAAAATATGCGTAATTATATATATAATATCGTAAATTTATAAATATCGCTTAATTTGTAAAAACTTTTATAATAACAAGTTAATTTATATATTTTAATTTTATTTTATATTAATACGTTATAGCATAAAATAATATTAAAGCATTATATTTAATACTAGCGCCGTTAAAGTTTTTACCGTTAGTAAGGCTTAAATATAAGCTTTATTTAATATTAACCCTAAAATAAAACTAAATCGCTTAATAAAAAAAAATATTAAAATAAGGTTCGGTAATAACAAAACTATCGTTTTTATTAGCATTTTAAAAGTATTTACTGTTTTCGGAGATATTAGTTTTTACGTTATGCTTTTTAAAGACTTTATTTTTTTTGTTTTTAAAAAATATAGATCATTTCGGTATATATTTTAATAATATATACGATTTTTTATAGTATAAAAACGGCAATCTTATTACCGAAGTCGTCCGAAAATAAAGCTATTTATAATTCTATTTAAATAAGGCTAAAAAATTATTTATCAATATAATTAAAAATAAACTACGTAGTTTATATTATTGTTTTAAATATTTTTACGTTATAAAACTATATTATATACTAATTATAACGGAATATAATAATATCGATTTTAAAATCTTCGAACAAATAAATAAAATATATACTGTTTATTAGTTTTATAACGTAACGCTTAAACGTTTTAAATTTTTTTTAAAAAACGATATAGATTTTAATTATAAAGTTCTTATCGACGTAATATATTTAAACAATAAAGCCGTTTTTTATTTTATTAACGCCGTAACTTTATTTTAAAACGTAGTATTTTTATTATTTATAACTGTAAAAAATACGTAAGAAATTTTTCGTACAGTTTAGATCGATATTTATATAAGCTTTTTTAACGTTATTATATATAACGTTAAAACTAATTTTACGTTACGAAAATTCTGTAATAAAGCTTATATTATAGGCGTTATAGTTAAAAAAATATAAATAAAAACTTATTAAAATATTAAAAAGTTCGAACAAACTTATAAACTTTTTAAAAAAGCTTAAAAAATTATTAATGCTAAATTACGTACAGTTTGTAGCTTTAAAGCTATATTATAAATAGCCGTAAAAATAGTTAATAATACTATAAGCTTTAATAATTTAGTTCTGACTTTTTTAATTTTTAAAATATATTTATATATAAACTATAACTTATTGTTTATTTTTATTATATTATAACGTATAAAAGTTTTTAATTTAATTATAAAAGCATTAAAAACTATTAAAATAATAAAACAAATCCGTAATGTTTTAAATATATATAATAGTTTAAACGTTATAAATATTTTTGCGTTTTTTATCGGTTATAAAATATACGTATATAAAAAAAGCAAAAAATCAATAAAACTTTATAAACTATTAAATATTAACGGCTATAATTTAATTATTAATATTAACGGCTTTATAAAATTTCGATTTATGTATATAAAGCTTTTTTACCGTAAAAACTAAAAAACAAAAATATTAAATATTTTTAATAATAAACGTATTATATATAATTATAACCCGTATAACGATAACTTTTCGTATTCGGCTAAATTAACCAAATAAATAAACTTATTTTAATTATATAATTTATATTATATAGTTTTAAAACGTAAATAAAAACGCTTTAAAAATAATAAAAACAAAACTAATATTTTAAATTTTGTAAACTATTAAAAGTTTATAAATTTAAAAGCTTTTATAGTTTAAAAACGTTTTAATAATAATATTAAAACTATAGTTACTGCTAAAAAAAAGCAGTAATCGAGCTATTACGTCGTTATTGCGATAAAAAAAATTATTATAACCGTTAGTAACTTTTTTAAAACTAACGATATTTTTAAGCTCGAAAAACTATTTAAAAATAATATTTTAAAAATTATACTATATAACCCGGAAGTTTACGCAAGTTTTCGCATTTTTTAAATTATACGTTATATATAAAATTAAAATAAATAAAAATAATAAACTTTATAAAAAAGCTGCTTTGTTATATAAAAATATAACGACGTTAAAAGACAAAAGATTTTAATATAATTTCCGATTGTTTAATACATATTTTAACGCTTATTAAACGCGTTTGCTTTTATTTTAATAAAAGCATTAAAAACATAAATAATACTACGAAATATTATATAAGTTTATATATAGTTAAAAAATACGTTTATTAAACGTATTTATACGCGTTTTTTTAAAAAACTAAAATTTCGATATTTTAAAAATTTAATTAAAAGAATTATAAAGTTTTTATATAGTATTACTAAAACAAAACTATTTTAATAAACAATTTATTATAGTTACTATATTAAAACTTTAAAAATAACGACTTTTAAATATAATTTATATTTTTTTATTACCGATTTTAACCGTATTTGTTGAATAGGCTCTGTGCGCACTAATAGGCAGATATAAGTAACTATACGATTAATTTATTTATGTCTATTTTTTAAAAAGAGAAATCCCTAAAAAAGATTCCGTACGAAATATATAAGCCTCCATACGGGATATTTAACGTACGTATAATTTACTTACGTCGGCTATTCCGTACCGTTATACGTAATATTTTACTTACGCCGGTTATTTTTTACCCGATAGTACGTATTATATACGTATTGTTTATTTATATTATATGTATTATTTATTTACGACGGCTATTTAATATTTGCTTTATTTTTGCTTATATAAAGCAATTGTTTTTTTATATTAAGCAAAAAGCTTTTTATATAATAATAGTTAAATATTAGCAACTTTTTTTTTTACGTAAAATAATTGCTTTTTTTTAATATTCCATATATTATATACTAATAACTATTTGTTAAAATAGCTACGTATATATTATACGTTTAATTTCTTATTATCCGAATTATTATTATAATCGTAAACTGCTGTAAATTATATCGTTAATAATTTAGTTATTCTATACGTAATAAAAATGTTATAAATATAAAATAATGTAATTATTATTAAATTAAAGTTTTTATATATAACGTTAAAAGTTTTTATACGATTAAAATTCTTTTTTTTTTTCCGTATGTTATTATTTTATCTTTATTGTTTTAAATTTTATACGATTTTATAATAATATTCTTTTATTTTGCTTTTTTTGCTTTTTCGTTATTATATAAAATAGCTGTTTTTTTTAATTAAAGCTTTAGCTTTTTAAACTTAAATAATTTTGTTTTTATTGTTACTATTACTAGCTAGCCTTTTGTTTTTTTTACTAAAAGTCTTATTATTCCGGTTAATACGTTTATTATATTTTAGCCGAATTTTCTAAACTTTATAATTAACGGAGTTTAAATTGTTAAGCGATAACATTTTAGCTTATATTAAATCGCTGTCGTTAAGTTTTAAACTTATTAAAATTATCGATGTTTTTAACGCTAATAATATTATAATTTAATACTATTTAATTTTAAATATATATAGCTTTATATATAATATAGCTATTAACGTATATAATTATATAAACTTTTATTTTTGCTTTATTTATTTATATAATAAAACTAAAAGCGCGTTTTTTACGCGATATCGTTTTAAAACGTTAATATTTTATACGTTTTAAGGCCTATTAATATATAAAAGAATTACGCTTATATATTATATTATAATTCGTATTTTTATAGCATAATAATATAGTTTTATAATATTATTTTTACGGTTAAGCCGTATAACGTTTATTAACGTTATATTATTATAATAATAATAACCGGTTATTATACCGGTATTTTATATAAATAATATATATATATTTCGGGGTTTTTAATAATTTATACGTTAATTATATTTATTATTTTTATATTATTTATTATATTTATTACGTATAAAATAGTTAACGTTAAGTTAGTTTGTTTTTAGTAAATAATACGAAATAAAAATAATAATACGATGTTTTTATTTTTGTAATTATAAATTAAATTCTTTTTTTCTGTTTTAAATCAATGTTTTAAAAACGTAATATTAAACATATAGTTATATTACTTCGTACAGTAAAATAATAATCCGTTATATTATTTAAAAAATTAAAAAGAAAATTAATATAGTATAAAGGAAAATATGTAAACAAAAATAAAATGTAAATTTATTATTATTAATTTAACCGGTTAATAAATATTTTGACTTATATAACAAATTAATTAGTCGTAATTAATTATATAAGGTTTAATTAAAGTTTTTTTTTTATAAATACGTTTAATAAATTATTTTTGTTATTAATTTATCGTATTTTTAAAATTTACGATTTTCGTACGTTTTATATAATAATATTACGTTAATTATTAGCCGTTTTTTATTAATTGTTTTTAATTTACGAAATATTTATATAGTAAATATAAATTAAAACAAATAATTACCGAAATTTAGTTTAATTAAAACCTATAAATAATTTATTATTAACGTTATATTAAAAGTAATAACGTAATTAAAACTAGTTATTATACCGTATAGTTTTTACGAATACGTTTTTTATAACTTTTTATATTTTAA